>CM070674.1:8163897-8183897 GCA_036346575.1 Dendrocalamus sinicus | reverse complement strand
GAACGTTCAATGTTCAAGGATGGGGACTAGTTGACCATAGAGAGTAGAGACCAAGCCTTGTATAATTGTATTGTATCTGTTCTTTGTGGTGTTGCAGTTCAAATTAGTTAGACAATGCAAAATCTGCACTCAGTTGGACTCGCAGATTCTTTTGTTGCTACATATCATTTACTAGATTGGACTCACATATTCTTTTGTTGCTACATATCATTTACTAGCTCTTGTCTATTGTAGTCTTGTAGCACTTAGAATTATATTGGAGAGTCCACTCTTCAAGCATAGAGGCTATACGAGCTCAAACTATGTTGGCCTCATTTGAGTTTGTTTTCATGGCACACTTATTACTAACTATATTTGGCTATATAGATGACTTAAGCAATGCTTTGCAAAAAAGAGATCAAGATATTCTTAATGCTATTGATCTTATTTACTTGATAAGGACTCAATTGCAGTTATTGCTGGAGGATGATGGATCTTTATGTTTTCCGTTGAATAAAATTTTTGTAACTTCGAACACCCATCTTGACAATTCTAGATTTGCCACTGATCTGATAGGTTTTTAATCTAGCGTACAGATCATCCATGATAAGGGTATCTAGATCGACTGTTTGATTAATAGTCATGACGACCATCAATCACTCTGAACCTAACCTCAAAATTTTAGTTGTATTACCTCCATCAGTAGGTATAACACTAACTCCATGCACGTTACTCAAAATTTTCTCAAAATGAGCAAAATGGTCATCAATAGATTTACCAAATTTCATAGCAAAATTCGAATACTCTTTTCGATAAAGATTCTTACACACTTTCTTAATCTTATTTGTTCCTTCATGATAATCGCAAAGTTTTTTAGATTAAGTGAGCAGAACCAACATGAGCTACATGATCAAATTCTTTGTGAGAAATTCCATGGAAGAGCAAGTTACGAGAACGTGCATTCAAATTAACATTTGTTTTATTTTCAACAGTTTCATCAGTAGGAATCACATAAGGTTGAGAAACCTTTTTCCAGACATCACTACATTGAGTATCAATGTAAGCTTGCATACGACATTTTCAAAAAGCAAAATCAGTACCATCTATTATGAGGGGATGACTTACATACCTCTCTGATTCCATCGCTATCCACTCAGATGCCACTTGTAGGATCGATTACTTCAATTAGAGGGAAGGGGTGAATGATTATCGCTGCTTTTTTGAAGTCTCCAGATGATCTATGATGCTTTCAACTGCTCAGAGATCAATCACCTAATCAAATGCCCAGAGTACGACCACTTGATCAACCGTTCTGCTCGACTGCCCACTCGATCGACCGATCTATTTGACCTCTTTGCCAGATCGCTTTGCTCGTTGTCATATGATCCAAACCACCAGCAATCACTAGTATACTTCAAGCAAATCAAGAACCAGATTGATTCAAGACTATCTTTGTTGATAGAATTTCACAGATTTATAAAGTGCCCTCACAAGCACCCCTAAAAAGCCTTCTCGATGAAAGCCTACTCAAAACCACTCTAAAACGTTTTCAAAAGCCACACGTTAGCCCATAGCATCTCCATGCTTTTATAGGCTAACGTCCCAACAAAACTCTATCTCTTTCTCAAATCAAGGGACTCGAAATCCTTCAGAACACGGGTTTTATTTAAACTCTCAATCTTCTCAGTTATTGAATCCATCCACAACTCCTAACCCAATATGTGACAAAGCCTCCAGGACAACACAACCTGTATCTTCATCATGCACCATTACCTTCCGTGTTGAAGCCTCCTGGACCGCATCACCTTAGCTTCTCCACAAATCACCACCTTTGATCTCCACGTGCTCCAGCGTGAGCTCGGCCACCTCGTGTGACATCCTCGACTGCCTGGACCTCAGATTTTCCCATCCTAGTCCCGGTCTTCCTCGTCACCAACCATGACCGCCTTCACGCCAACCAGTACATCAAAGATCAAAAAACGTTTTTCCAGTACAAGTTCTTCATAACTTGACCGTCATCACCACACACACTCAAATCACACCTTTAACCATCCACAAACACCAACTAGGTCATCCATGACCACAATCTCATCGCTATCCAGAAATCAGCCTTAGATCACTCAATACAATCACTAGCTCAATGAGTACTTGAAAACAACAAGTACTTAGGAGTTACCATCGCTCCGCTCAAAACACTCGGGAAAAACAAGCATCGCTACCGACCGCAGAACCATCGAGTACCGTCTTTGTACTATATCACCGACAACCATTACCGAGTACCTACCCGGTACTATAGCACCGACCACAGTTGCAAAACCCATGACTGCAAAGACTTTGACTACCAACCAGCAAAGTCTACGACTATCGAGTACCGAGTCCTTCCAATTTCTGAGTACCGTGTCCTTCGAGCACTATTCTCTGAGCACTGTTCACTAATCTCTAACCACCATGCACCAGCCAGTCATACCGCTAGCCTAACACGATTACTCGAAGTACTCAAAGATTACAGAAGTTGAAGTACTTGTACCTACCATGAAGTCTACGAGTACCGACCGTGAAGCCTACGGCAACCGATCGTAAAAGGCTTTGACTACCGATCGCGAGGTCTACAACAATTCGATCGAAAAGTCTAAGACACTGACAGTAGACCATAAAATCTACGAGTACCGATCACAAAGTCATCAACTATTGAGTACCGACCAATAAAGTCCACGACTATCAACTGATTACTATAGCTAGAACCATCGAACAATAATTGTAGCAGATATCCTTACGACATTTGACCAGTTCACTGTAGGTAAGACCAGTTTACTGTCGTTTACGACCAGTTAAATGTTGCTTATGACTGATTCACTGTTCAAGGTCGAAATCTACGATTACCTATCGTGGTCGAAATATCATGGTCGATTTGCCGTGGTTGAACCCAGACGTGGTCGAAGTCGGACGTGGTCAAAGTCTGACGTGGTCGAAGTCCGCGGTAATCGAAATAGGATGTGGTCGAAATCTGGCATGGTCGAAGTCTGACGATCGGACAAAGCCGTTCGGACCACCGACTACTGAGTGTGGTTGAAGCAAGTCATGGTCAAAAAGCCATGGTCGCCATGTATTGAGCGACTGCCGTGGTCGATCTGAAAACTCAAGCACAAAACGCATCGACCCGAACTTTTACAAATGCAAATTTTAATAAAACAAAATATCAATTATTCATTATCAATAAATACACGGCCACCATATGGTCTACCATAGGCAAAGAGTCTAAGTCTTGCGTTTATAATGGTAATTCAGAATCCTTCCAAAAAAAATGCCAGCACCACGAAGGAAGCAAAATGCAGTTAATTTTGTACCTCTATCATGCTGTTTGCCTTTCACAAGGATGAATCCCTCATTGTGTCGTTGATCATCAGCAAGAACTGGTATAAGTGAGGCAGATTTAAATTAAAATCTAGTAATTCTACCAGCTATGTAAGCTGTCGGATGGTAAAAGAGCACAGCATGCTCCTTACGAGCTATAAGATCTTGATGCACGCATGTTCTTGATGCCTCCCAAACTTAGATATGTATAAAAATGCACACACCACGGAGCTCTCCCAAACAATGAGTCTTGACATTAGCGATCGATCCATAGCAGCCTCTCCCCCTCTCTTAGTCATGGTACTGAAAGATGGTAGCAAGCATGGGCCTAAGATGTTCCATATTTATACTGCGCCAATTTATTGGCTGAATGTAGCCAAATCCTGCAATACGGTTTGATTCTCCTTAGCCATTGCAGTATCATTTAGCACATGGCTTCTTCATGTCATCTACAAAAAGCGTGAACAGAGTTCAGCTACCAACTCTGCTCCACTTTACTCACCAACAAAGAATCAAATGGTAAATGAAAATATGTATACGAAGCTTCAGATGCTGCGAAGCTACGAGGGTCATACCCCAAACGCCCGATCCGGAACAGACGGTCAGATTGAGAAGATGACTAAACCAAGGAGCTTGGACTCTGAAGAAGTGATGATGAGTTAGATGAAACTTTCTCGGCATGTAACAAGTAGGTCCGTTGTCTTGCTCTGTTTGACTGTTTTCCAGTTTCTAAAGGGATAAATACGATCATAACATGTGAATCTGTGTTAGTATTCTTAGTCATATACTTCTATTTGTACCTGTATTTGATGCACTGTTGTGTTGTCTTAAAACCATCTGGGCTGGAATAAGTTCCAGTTGAGAGAACCATCACTACAAGGACTTGCTTTTTATTTTCCTACAGCTTATGGTTTTTGGTTGTGATTTATGTCTTTTGGACTGTTCCTAAGAGAAAGTATGGAATAAGTGCCCGTTTGAAAATTAGTTATTGTAGAAAAGCTGAAAAACAGTTTTTAGAAGCTGAAAAGAAAAACGCCCTAAAGCATCTCATCTCTGCTTTGTAACTTATCATGAGTGTTTACTTTCATTGCAATTGCAGCGGCAAAAGATGAAAAACACTTCATTGCAATTGTAGTGGAAAAAGATGAATACTGTAGGATCGGTTACAGTCAGAGAGAAGGGCAAGGGTGGTGTGAATGACTCTGATAAAAATTTTTCCTTAGGTATTCAACGCCTTTTCACTTCAGAAGATATGAAGAGCTAAGTAGATCAAGATCTAACTTGCTGCACCCAAAAACACCTCAAAATAGCAAAAACCCACCAAATTCAGCACCTTCTCTGAGGGCCAATCTGACCGCACTCAGGGTACGGTTGGACTGGTTAAAGAAAGGCGGTTTGATCACCCAAGCCCTCAGCATAAATTTTCTATGCAAGTTAAAAACCATAAATTAACCTGACTTTTGACTCAAAACTCCAAATAATGTGAAATTTGAAACACATCTTTCCTAGGATATCAGAAACTTATTCTAATAAAAAACTTTTAAGAATCATTACCAAAGTTTCAACCTTTATCCATTTTAGTGAGAGATGCACTAAAATCGGATCAAAGAGAAAAATAGCGACCTGGACTTGCTTGTGTGTTCTAGACGACCAAGATGGTCTTGGGTGGGTTCTAACACGCCATAGCAAGTCTTACCATATCAAGAATCAAAAGCCAAAGCTGATGTAACTAAGAAACCCCAAAATCAACTCAAAAGAGGAAAAGCAGCCAAATCAAGAACACAAGAGACACATGGGGAACATGTTTAATCTTTTATTATCAGTTGAATATAAAGGATTACAACCACTACCATGGGAGGACAAAACCCCAAGGGCCAACACCAAGCTCTCCTCTCAAAACTCTTATCTCTGAAGTTGGCTCAAGTGCATCAGTCCCTACCTCTCTCTTTATCACCTCCTTATATAGTGGAGGCTCATAATGAAACCCTAATTCTGGCCACAAAGTGGATTTTATCCTTGACATACGCATGGGAGAACCCGTTAACCCAATACCCACACGGGTTTTTAACTCAACACACTCACACACACTTCTCAAAGCGCTATTTTCAACTTTAATTTCAATATCCCGAATCCATTATGCCTTGCCCTCCATTGAGTATCATTGACCTAATCTATTTAGGCCTCCATCATGGTTTTGCAAACTGCTCACTTTCCAGTTTATGGCAAAAGACCAAAATGCCCCTCAATCGACGTTTCTCAATTTCTTTGGCTCAAAACATCGCCCATGATTCATCTTCTTCTATGTGGCCCCAATGACTTTTCGTCAAGCTTCTCATGTGTTTGGATGCTACTAAACCATCCTCACCTGCAAATAGACCCAAGTCACTTCATATACCTCATGCCTTACTGCTTGTGCCTTCCATGTCCTTGTCCATCCTGCACTTTGGTTAAGTCCAACTATCTCACCTAGCTTCTATAACCGCTCTGGAGTTTGGTTCTCCCAACCAAGTCATAGTCACCTTTCTATTGTCCATAGTTGATTCCGGAACCACTTGCACATCAATAAACCAAGCAAACCATTTTTGGACACAAGTTCATTCCAACTTGACCCACATTAGTTCATAAATGCATCATGTAACATATATGCCATGATTCCATATCTTTAGAACAAATTCTAACTCAATTCACAATTTTTAGCTCAAAGTAGTTCACCCTGAAAATCATCTGCCCACTCTGGCCACCCTTACCATGCCTGCCAGCGGTCTGATCGTCATGGTGAGACTGATTAGATCAAACCTCGACACCAGAAACACCACTCTCTAGAATTTTCTTTAAATTGTATCTACTTTCAGCTCTAGTTTCCATTTGCAATGACATCTAGTGCAAACACATATTCAAATATGTTTACGCAAGTATTTGGTGTCCATTTTCTAAGGATCAAGCCACCAATCAAATTGCCATGTAGAGGCCGATTTGATTTCACCTGCATAGCAGTTAGATTGGCCTTGTATATCGGTCTGACCACCAAGCCTTGAAACTTCTCCCCAAATCTCTTGTTCGCATTTTCGTCAACTCAAATCGCATTCTACCACTCTCGATGGTGTCATATAGTCATCATAAATATAGAGTAACCTCTACATGATATCACAAAACAAGCAGACAAACAAGGATTTTGCAATTTGTAGAATGTTAGCAGACTACAAGCTGTTTGCATTTCAGATTGCCATGATACCATTCTGCAGCACAAACTAATGAGTACTGTGGGAGAGGACAAGCGCAACCTTGTTATCTGAGCTACCAAGTAAAAGTACACTAAAGTATGGCTTTCTCCAGGTTTGCCAAACACTTCTTTTTTATATAAAACGGGCAGTAGGATGGCGTTTCTATGTCAAACACTTTATTTTAACTTAGATGGTAGCAGCTTGCGATCCCGGAGGATAATGCAGAGGACGCACCACTAGCAGCGACTCTCGTCTTCAACTTTATGAAGTAACGAAAGAACTGTTGCTAGAACAATGAGCAATCTTATGGAAATCAATCCAGGAGTAGTATCAGAAATGAGGGTAAACTGAATTGTCACAAAGACCAAAATTAACATGTCCCTATTTACAAATAAGTTATCAACAAATAGGTAATTAAGAGGCAATTTCGCCGCTCCCGCACACTACTTATGCGAATAATTCCAGTTTACCACTTGTACTTTATTTTCTGACATTTTATGCACCCATACTTGTCAACTTATTTGTTTTGCCACCTAGCATCCTGTGTAAATTAACTTAAAACGGTTTTGTAATCAAGAACACGATGGAATGCAGTTAAAAGATTATTTTGCCCCAGTAGAGGTTTGGCTCTCATTCTTTTGCTCCTCATAGGGGTACTGCTTGATGTAGGGAGTCATTCCGTTTTTACTAACTGCGACAATGAGCTGCTGTGTGGCTGGAGTTTTGCACCTAGTTTCCGTCCAATATTATGAGACCATGTGAAGGTCACTCTATGGTTGTAATGAGTAATTAATTTTTAGATTAGAGTTTATGTAGAGGTTGAGTTTGGTTTTTTAGGGTTGTGCAGAAGTTTGCTTTCTACGACTTTAGATTCTATGACTTCTATTATACAACTTGGTGGTCGGTAGGAGTTCTTACGACTTGGTGGTCGGTAGGAGTTCTTACGACTTGGTGGTCGGTAGGATTTCTTACGAATTGGAGGTCGGTAGGAGTTCTTACGACTTGGTGGTCAGCAGAAGTTTCTACGACTTTGTGGTTGGCATGTGCTCTTATGACTTGATGGTCGTAGTTTCTGCTGGTCATAATCGATAGTCATAGCTCTGCGTAGTTGTGATCGATAGTCATAGTCGATGTGTGCGGTGGTCGTAGTGTTTTGCTAGTCATGATCGATAGTCGTAGTGGTTTGCCTGCTTGTGATCGATAGTCGTAAGTCATAGCGACCAGTTTTGGTAAAGTCATAGCCACTATGAGCGATAGTCGTAGCATTCTGTGCGGTAGTTGTAGCGTGTGTTCTCCATGGTCGTAGCGACTGCTACATGATCGTTGCATTTGCTTCATAGTCGTAGCGACCTATGTAATGGTCGTAATGACCTGCTGAGTGGTCATAGACTACTGGTAGGACCACATGGGCTATGAGTACCGCATGTCTTGTGCATCAAAGTAGTCGTAAGTCGTATTAGACCAGTTGGTTTGCTGAGATTGTTCACTGGAATACATTCTGATTATGCAAATTGATGGTCTTTGTGTATTGTGCGGTGCCACATGATGGTTTGCTTGTTGGTGTTTGTTGCAGGATTTTGGAACTAGGTCATGGTGAGGCGTGGAAGGATCGAGACTAAGCATAGGGAGGTGTTGAGGTTCAGAACGATCAGGGAGACGCTGAAGATGACTAAGACTTGCAAGGTTGTTGCAAGCCGGGACGACAAGGAAGCAGGAAGCTTCAAGGAAGGCGGTCGAGGGGCGATTTGGTAAATTGCCCAATACGGGGAAAAGTGGTAGTGTGTGAAACCGCAGCATTGGCCTGAGTAGTTTAGGTTTTGTATGTGGTGAAATTGTGAAGTGGATCAAGTGTTGATTTACTAATGGGTTGATAGATGTAAGCTGCTTTGAGAAGCGTGCATGAGAAAACCTGGTGTTAGGTAAGGGTTAATGGGTTATCTCCGGTTTGGAGAGCCTATAAAAGGGGATGGAGGGCTACCCATCCCGATGTCTCTCTTATGTGCGTTCTTTCTGGATTAGGGTTAGGGTTTTTGTGTGGAGCACTTGTGCTCTTTGGTCCTCTTGGAGGGAGTTGCTGTAGACTTAATCCTTAGAACAATACATCAATCTTCGATCTACTATTTATGTATTGTTGTCTGTTTAGTGTTGAGTTGGCTTGGATCGTTTTGCCTGTTTTCTCTCTGTTTCTTTGATTCGCTGTTCTCTTTCTTGATGTGAGAGAATGTTCTTGCTTGTTTTATTGATGATCTGACTTGCTGTGTGTTGGAGAATCATATTCAAAGCCATCTTGGCTATTCTATTCCCATGAGCAAAGTCTGATTGTCCTTTCATCCTCTCATATTCGGTTTTGAGCGCTCTTGGTGAAATCTTATAAAGCTCTTTATTTGCTTGCTAAGTTTTCAATCAAAGAGTAGAGCGGCATCGTGAGACCTTAACTTTGTTTTGTACAAAGTCACATAACCAGATGATTTCTTAATCAAAAGTTATGTCGAGATTGGATCTTGTGGTCGTGTGTTGCTCTATTCTATCTCTGTTCTTCCGATTCGGTTATGACCACGTCTAGTTTCGACTATGGTCGAGTTTCTAACCGCATCACTTTGCTTTTCGACCACGTTCAAGCTTTCGGTCACTGTGAGATCTTTGGTTTTCATTCTGATCTGAAACAGTCGCGATGTTTACTGTCTGAAACCTCGATCGCCTTTACGATCACGTTGGTTTCGACCATGGTCGAGTCTCAGATCGTATCGCTCTGTCTTCGATCACATTCGGTCTTTCAATTACTTCATGTGTTTTCCACCACGTCGATTGTTTGACCACCCGTTGGTTTACGACCATGTAGGATTCGACCATGCTGATCATTTAGGTTGCAGACTGGTTCCGACCACATTGGTTGTTCGACCACTCGTTGGCTTATGACTACGTTGGTTATGACCACGGTGCCAACTGGTTACGACAACGTTGATTGTTCAACCATTTGTTGGCATTCATTCACATTGTCTACGACTATGTCGGTTTCGACTGCAACCATTTTCGATCACGTTGTTTCTTGTCTCGGTAGTTATCGACTATAATGACTTCTGTTCTGATGAGACGATGGTGTCCCGATCTTCCGATAGGAGGATAACTATCGATTTTGGTGGAGGTGACCCTTGCGATCCGACTACAACCGAACGACGTCGCTTGCGCCTTAGCAATCGCTGAACCAACCCCAAGATGTTATCAACCGTACAAGAACGCGGTTGACTCGACAACGAAGGTCTATTCCTGCATGCAATCGAAGAACACGCAAGAACAAGATAACAAGCAATCTGAAATTTCAAATATATAAATTGAGATCAAAAGGTGGGATTCTGAAGGTAGTCTTGACAGGTGGTCGTCCGATACAACTGAAGAACAAAGTTTGCACAATAGCTAAACCTAAACTCAACGAAATCCAAGTCCTAACAAGGGAGGCGGCGGCTCCTTTATAGGGAGAACAACCAGGAGGGGCGTCCAAAGTGCATGCTCTAGGGTTACAAGGCCCATGGGCCCAATTGGTGGTGGCGCAGCACCCTTTTGACTCGGACTCAAAAACCAACGTAGATTGTTTTGATGATTGCAGCCGGCTCGAATGGAATTTGAAGATGAGGTTGGATCCGTTGGAAAGTAGACTTCATAAGCTTTCCATGAAGTACAAGAATGTCCCAAACGGAGTCCGTATGAGAAAGTTACGCCCGTTTAAACTTGCACCATTGCAGCAGTCCGAATCTGATTCCAGTACGGGTCTAACAAGGACTCTTTTGAATTGGTGTAAAAATGACGTGGTGCTGTAAAAATATATATTTTCATTATTAGGTAGCATCATATTCTCATTTAAAATATGTTGAGGCTCAAGAAACGAATTCACCTTTAGTTCAATCTTGATATTGGACGCTATTGTCGTATGTGTTTGTGGCGTGGTCACATCATGTTCGGTAGTCGATTTTCGACCACGTTGTAAGTTTCAACCACATCGACAGATTTTGACCATCTTGCTTTTCTTGCTCAGTCCGTCCAGTTTCTTCTTTTTTTTGTGGGATTTCAACTCTAATCTTTATAACTCTAGCTATCAAAGAAAAAAGATTGAGTGAATACTTAGGAAAAATTTAAAACCATTCACCCTCTGTGTTGCCTGTTCAGTCCTACAAATACTCCTTTCCCCTACAAAGGATACAGGCAAACAGTTAGGCATGCATTGATAATAATTCGACAATCATTAAAAAAGCCATTTAGGAAGCAAGATACAATTTAATACCGCACTTCGTGAAGCATAGCAGTGAGGCAAGAAATTGCCGAGAACTGGATGAACAACACCAGAGGGCCAGGAAAGCGCCTTTAAAAATTGAGGAACACTCGTGTCGCTTCCAGCTACTGCCGAAAAAATAACTGCAAAATTCAATCCAATTTTTCCGTGATCGATGCTACCTTGGACGTCTGGGCTTCCCAATGCCTCCCAATCCCAGATGCCGGGGGGTCCAAATCCAATATGACTCCATCTTTATACCCCATCGTTTTACTGGCTGAAAGTGGCCAAATCCTGCCACATGTTTTAATTTTCTGAAATAATTTCATTGTCATCGAGCACATGACTTCTTCATGCCATCTACAAAGTTCAACAACTCGCTCTGCTGTACTTCACTCCCCAATCAAGTATGGCATTTCAGATGTCTGATCTCAAATAGACAACCAGGTTGAGAAGACGGATATAACGAGGAGCACTTTTTTTTGCTTACTGCAACAGCATCTACTCTGGAGCATTGCTGAACAAGTGATAAACAGTTGTTTTGTGCTGTTTTTCAGTTTCTTGGGTCATGTACTCATGTCTGCACCTGCATGCGATGCACTGTGCTATTGTAATAAACCTTGTGGGCTCGGATGAGTTCCAACTTCCAATGGAACAAGTCACAATCATAAAGTATATAATCTCTGCTCTGTAAGTTACCATCGGCGATTACTTCCGATGCAACTGCAGTTGAAAACAATGCCAAACAAAGCAGGAAAACAAACCTTCTGCAATTTGCAGGCAGCATCTTATTTCTTAATGGTTGTTTCTATGTACAATTTTCGCCGGCCATCTTGCAGAACAGGCTAAATGAGCAGTGCGGGTGAGCAGGAGAGAAACCTTACTATCGGAGAATCTGATTGGACTTAGCACTAGTCCTTACCAAGGTTTGTCAAATAGGTGCTGCTTTTCTGTTAAAAGTTAAGGAATCCTTACGAAATGCCAAGCAGTAGCCCTCAGTTGCGCCACTGACTTTTAACCAGCTATATACTATTTTTGGCAACGATTTAACCAACTATATTGTAAGCACTTATGCTTGAACAAATGAAAATATAATTTTGGTCCATCAGGGAGCAGAATTAGAAATGAAGGCAAACTGAGTTGTTGCAAAGAGAAATTTCTATAATAGCAAGTTCCCAGTAATTTATTTTCTTTACAGTTCCCCCCGTACTTAAGAATCAGTACGACGTATCTTATCATGTTCCGTTTGAATCATCCCCATGACACGACAAAAATTTCTTCTCTCGACGTGGATCAAATGCATGCAGTTCATCCCCAACGAAGGAGTTTGTGTGTTTACACTAACAACGGGTTTGTGTTGAATATATACATCCTAACTGCAATTTCTGAGTCTGGTTTCTTAAAGTTTGAGGCGTTCATGATAAAATTTGGAGTTTCGTCAGTGTTCTCCAATTAAGTGTCTTTCTGAAATTCCCCTTTTAACACTATAAAAGCATACATTTAAACATTCTAGTCTTGTATACATGATAGTTCAACAAAGGGGAGATAAGGAAAGCGCAATTCTGTTGAGTTTTATTACTAATCGTCTTCGTCTGGTGTGGTGGACCCTGAATATATGTCGCTGACGAACAACCACAGATCCTTAAGGCCCATGCAAGATTTCAAATCGACGAATTTGAACAGTTCTATGATATATGTATATAGCCGTTCATTACGTGCATTCTGATGATCTACAATTAAAGGTACCTTTAGGAAGGTACTTAATTGTGGGCTAGGTATCATTACTATTATAAAAGAACGAGTTGGTGGTCGTACGTCTCTTCTCTTCCAACTGCTCTATTTTCAACTTCTCATCACTCTCCACTTTTCAACTGATCAGAGTAGTCATCTTTTATAGCATGATTCTCTATATATCCAATAAATTTTATTGCAATGTATGAGTAGACAACTAGTTAACTTAAAAGAATTGGTGTTGGAGCAAAGAGCAATGCACGGCAGCATAGAACCTACGGCAGTGGTACGGGCTGTGTTCACGTGTGGTGGCGGTGCTAAACAGTGGTGACTAGTAATGGTGTTGAAGACTATATAACTGAACATAAAACTAAGTAACTGAGAATAAAGTACATAATTTTCCTACCACTTACGCATGCTATTCTTGCAGACCATGTAACTAAATATTAGACCAGGTAATTGAACAAGAAGCACATAATTTTCTTGGCAGTATTGACAGAGAAGAACAATGGATTACCGCTTTGGTCTGGATGGATAGTGGAGTTGATAAGAGGAAAGGGGAGGGGTGTGGATGAGGGCGGGTGGAGGTGTGATGCTGTGGCTAGTTTGGAGGAGCATCTGTGTTGGGATATGAGGTAGGTTGTACTAGTATAAATTAAACTTTTTACCTGTAAATCAAGAAGTTATATGAGTAAAAGATCATAGATTGTTATCACTAGACACACAGTGCGGCAGAAAAAGAGTTGAAGTAGTCCAGTTCAACATAGCTTATATCGGTGTAGTGCAAGTAGTCAATCGTCCAACGTTCTTAGAAGGCGATCCTCGAAAGCTAATCATCCTATAACAGTAGTCAATCTCCATGAGTCAAGCGTCTCTACCGGAGTCTACACGTCCAGGAGGAACGTTGTGCGCCGTGTGTGTTAGCACCAGCGTGCATGATAGAGTCTTTGTGGGGTGGCGGCTAGGGTTTCAGTGGGCGTGAACAGGGATACCTCCCTCAGCACCACGCCTCTCTTAATATAGCCCATCGGTGGAACCCTGCATTAGGGGCCCAACAAAGTGCGAAGCCCACTTGTATTAGTAACGGACCCAATCCGAACTAATGTGTTCCAACTTATTAAGTGTGTGACCTTATATGTTCATGTATATTCAATTGTGGCTTAGAAACTCCTTTACGGTCCACAAGTCGGTAGCTATCCCTAGTAGGACACGACTCCCAAATATACATAAAGATTATATTGGACAAACCTATATAATATTCATGCATTGAATCTTGTAACCAGATTGAATCCAATGCGAGAAACATGCCATTTTATGAGAGTTGAATGTGGATTATTCAGCTGTAGTTGACTCCTCAACCATATTTGATATGGCCATGTATATCTTTAATCCAACTATATCGAGGGATCTAGAGATATATCTCCTATTATATAGGAGAGGCAAATTCCATCTTGATCATTCGCATTCCTCTGCATGTTTTATAGTCAACCCAAAAGTTACCTTTATGGCATCGAGTTCCGGAGTAGTGTTTGGCAACTCCTAAATAAACTATTACAAAAATTATAACGATCTTAGATCTAAGGATCCTACATATACTATGTATGAGACCACCTGAGACACTTAAGAATATTACAGCTCTCACAGTGTCTCATAATGGATCAATCCAATACCATGTTTTCTAATATGTGTCTACTTTATTGATTTGATATCCTCATATCTGTGATCCGTGAAACATGATCATCAATCAATACATGTGCTGATCTATAAATCATAATTGTTCCACATAATGATATAAGATTATGGATAATTTATAATAACATCAAAATATGAATAAAACGTTTCATGAACAAGTCACATACTTGTTGATCAATACGGTTGAAGTATAAGTGAATTGTCTATCTTTTCTCATCAGAATAAGCTTTTAGGTGAATTAGTTGGTGCATGCAACTCAATATGGTATCAGAGCTAAGAGGTCTTGAGTTCAAGACTCAATTAGTGGAACTAAAACAATAATTACAGGCCACTTCTATTCCACGTCTTAGGCCTAAGCGAGCCTATGAGTGAGGGAGAATGTTGAAGTATAAGTAAATTACCCACCTTTCCTTATCAGCTTAAATTTTTGGGTGAATTGGTTGGTGCATGAAACTTAATAAATATGAAAGATATTTATTCAAAGGACAAAACAACATACCATTCAAAATATCATAAATATAGAAGTGATATAATCATCTCCATGATTGCCTCTAGAACATATCACTAACAATATCCCACTTGCACTAGAGTCAATCATTCTTAGCTTGTGCAATAGCTCCATTATTGTCA
The DNA here is from genome assembly GCA_036346575.1 of Dendrocalamus sinicus. Taxonomy (NCBI): domain Eukaryota; kingdom Viridiplantae; phylum Streptophyta; class Magnoliopsida; order Poales; family Poaceae; genus Dendrocalamus; species Dendrocalamus sinicus. The sequence goes on along the minus strand of CM070674.1, from coordinate 8,169,032 downwards.
CAATAAAGATCCATTAGACTAGAAGCACTAGAAGCCACACCCAACTAGAGACGAACTCCCCTATCTAGACAACCTTCTTTGTAGCTCCAAAAGCTGCAATATTCTCAGCCTCCGTTGTAGAATTAGTAACTATTTTTGTTTGGAACTTTTTAGCTCACTGCTCCTCCATTAACACAAAACAGAAACTCAGGCTGTAATCGAAAATTATCTTTATTGGTTTGGGAGCTAGTATCATTGTAAAATTTACAACCAGCTCTTCCTCACCTCCATAAACAAGGAACGCATCCTTAGTCCTCAAGTATTTTAAGATATTCTTTATAGCTATCTAGTAACCTTCACCAGAATCTGATTAATATATGCTTATGGTGTGCTATGCTCTAGGCGCATCTTGGCACTCAATTGGAATGAGTTTGAAGAACACTTACCCCCCTTACCGACTTTGTTAGATCTGTCTTTTAGCTAGACAGCTTCAGCTACTACTTTGATATTGACTCTAACGCTTGTTCCTAGAAAAAAATACTTTAGTCTACGAGTATTAGGTGGCACTGCTGCTTTCTGGGTACGTTTTACTCCTATCAGTACTTTGCTCTAGACGTGCTTCATGAGGACTATTTTTAAGACTAAAAAAGACTTGATACGAATGAATCCAATAATCAAATAATGATGTTCTTATTTGTCCTCGTTCTAAAGCTCCAGAGTATATGACATATCTGTGCATGTACAAAGTATGGTATACATGATAGATCCAATAGCATAAGCATATGAAATCTAACTCATTTAGTCCCGCTCATCAGGTGTTGAAGGACACTGACTCTTGTTGAGACTAATGCCATGTGACATGGACAAGAAATAGTTCTTAGAATCTTGCATGTTGAACCGCTTTAACACCTTGTCAATGTACGTATTTTGGCTTAATCCAATTAGCCCTTTAGATCTATCCCTATAGATCCTTATGATCAAAATATATGTTGTATCTCCTAAGTCTTTAATAGAGAAATTGTTTCTTAATGAAGAATTAACAGATTCAAGCATATGAATGTCATTTCTAATCAATAATATTTCATCTACATGTAAGATCAGAAAAACAAGTGTGCTCCCACTAACCCTTTTGTAAACACAAGTTTCTTCTTCATTCTTGATAAAGCCAAACTCTTTGACTACTTCATGAAGACGAATATTCTAACTCCAAGATGCTTGCTTCAATTCATAGATGAATTTATAAAGTTTGCATATCTTCCTAGCATTATGTGGATTGATAAAACATTTAGGTTGTGCCATGTACACATCCTCACTTAAGTTTCCATTTAGAAAAGCTGTTTTGATATCTATCATATCTCATAATCAAAATATATAGCAATAGCAATGGGTGAGAAGGTTTCATCATAGTCAACATACTGAATTTGTTACAAACCATTTGCTACTAATCATGCTTTATGAATATGAATATTTTTACCCATATCCATCTTTTTCTAAAATCCCACTTGCATTCAATAGTTTTAACACCATCGGGTGGATCAACCAAGTTTCAAACTTTATTGCCATGCATGGATTCCTCAGATAAGCTCATCATTATCTAACGATAAAATGGCATGCTAATATTTTATAGGCAATTGACGTGGCCTTTTAGACCTACATAGGACTGGTGCCTCTTCCATAGGTTCTATACCATCTTGTACATCACATGGAAGTTTAGTAGAAGCTGAAACATTTTTTGATGGTTCCCAAATTTCTTTGATATTTCACACCATTTTGAGCAATAAACACTTTGTTCTTACCTCTTTTATAAAAGTAATATCCTTTAGTCTCCTTAGAATACCCTACAAACAAGCATTTCTCTTATTTGGGTGTAAGCTTGTTAGACATGAAACATTTTACATATGCCCTATATCCCCATATTCGAGAAAAGGCAGGTCGAAATGTTTCTAGTCTAAATCTCATATGGTGTTGTCTCTATGGCTTTTGGTAGAACCATTTTTAATGCGAACATGTCTATTTCTAGAACATATCCCTAGAAGAACAATGGCAGATCAACAGACCGAACCATGTGTAACAAAGTCCGATTCCGTCATTCAGACAACACATTCTACCAAGGCGTTCCCAACGGAGTTAGTTGCGAAACAATTCTACATTGCTTTAGATGATCACCAAACTCACTGTACCTTATTATAAAATTCTTTAAGCATTTAAAAGAATTTAGATTTATGCCTCATTAAGTAGATGTAACTATATCTACTAAAGTTATCGGTAAAAGTTATGAAGTACTGAAAACCACCTTTGGTCGTTGAGCTCATTAGTCCACATACATCCATATGTATAAGGGCCAATAAGTCATTTGCCCTCTGACCTAAACTAGTGAAAAGTGGCTTAGTTATTTTGCAAAGTAAATAAGACTCACACATTTCAAATGATTCAAAATCAAATGAGTTTAAAAGACCATCTTTATGGAATTTTATCATGTGCTTCTCATTTATATTACCCAAACAACAATGCCATATATAAGTGGGATTCAAATCATTAGGCCAAAACTCTTAGCATTAATATTATAGATGGACACATCCTCAAAATTGAAAACATATAATCGATTCACCAATGGAACATGATCATAAAGCATATCATTCAAATAAATTGACCAACAATTATTCTTTATTTTGAACTCATAGTCTTCTGCTCCCAAACACGAAGTAGAAATAATGTTTTTGCTTACGACATGAACATAATAACAATTTTCAGTTCCAAACTAATCCTAAAGGTAAAGGTAATGGTAAAGTGTCAGTAGCCAACGTAATAACTTTTGCTCCATTAGCCACATGAAGATCAACCTCGTCTCTTGCCAAACTCCTCCTTATCAGCCCTTGCATGAAATTATAAATTTGAGTAACTAATCTGGTATCAAATACCCAAGAAATAATATGAGAAGTAGCAACATTAATTTCTATAATGAAGGACCATGTGAGAAGGTTCATGTTTTTGTTGTGATGAACCATGGCTAAATTGGAGGAGATAGGATTTGAATTTTGCAAATTTGTAGTTTTTCAAAATCTGAATAAGATCTGGTAGTCTAATCAACCTAGGAGGCTCCCAGACCAGATACCAGTTAGACTGGGCCAGTGCCATTGGCCTGACCGAAAGTCGCCAGTGGTTAGGTCGATTGACATCAACGGTCTGACTGGCCAGGTAGGTTGCTTCAGCGGAGAATTGGAATCTTGGGAAATTTGGTTTTGGTTTGGTCTGATTTGACTTAAGTCATTGTATATGTGTTGCATGAAGTATATTTTGACTAACGAGGTTCAAATTATGAAGAATTTATACCTGAAAACGATTTCTTAGTCTTTGGATGTGCAGGGAGACTTTGAGTCAACCATAGTCAATGACGAGAATTGAGGCTACACTCATGGAGGAGTTAAGGCCTAGAACGGTTAAGGATGTAGGGTGAGATGGCTGAGCTCAAACATGGCACATGGAAGGCAAGAAATGTTAAAGAGAAGTTTGAGCAACAAGTTGCACCATGTGGCTTGGTCGGTCCAAGTGAGGCATGGTCCGATGGAACCGGAATGGGAGAGACTTGCCATCGTATGGCAAACTAGTGGTGTAGCTACACGTGACAAGGATGACAATTGCTTGCATTTCAAGATGAAGATTGGGTCAAGAAAGGGTATTTTGGTAAGTTGGCCAAATACCGGAAATCTTGTAAATCAAAACCACGTCGCTTGAGCGATGCTTGGGCAAGCGATTTAGGTCAAGGTAAAGCTGAGATGATCAAGTGGATCAAAGTATGAAGACTTAGCTGATTTGGGCTCATGTATTTTGAAAAGTGTGCATGAGTTAAGTGTGTGAGCAAAACCCGTGTTATGTGGGTTCAACAGGTTTTCCCATTTATGTTGTTAGATAGTATCTATTAGGGTTATATGTGGATTGGTTGCATCATCAATAAATGTGGGCTAGTTGTATCACCTATTTAACGAGTTGTGATGGAGACTTGCTAGTGAACCATCCAACCATTCCTCATTATAGCAAAGTATCCTAGAGTTAGGATTCGAGAAGTAAGAGTGTTGTGATGTGCTCTTTTGTTCTCCAGGTAGAGTTGCTGTAAAACCTTCAACCTCAAGTAGCAATAGATTAACTTTGTTCTTTACTCATGGAGGATTTGGTTGATTTGCTCTTGTTCTTATTTGTTTTGATCTCTTCTCTTCTTGATCTTGTTATATGCCAAGGACATGTAAGCGATAGAGATGACTCATGCAAATCAATCCTCATCTATCTAAGTGTCAGGTCTTGCAAGTTCTTGAAGTTGCCTAGTTTTGCTTGGATTTAACCTTATCGTGAGAATTCTTGATCCAAGGGTTTTTGCCTCAAATCTTTGTGAGTTCTCATTTGCTGTGATATATGGGAATACTTCTAGAGCTATCTTGGGCATCCTCCGCCCATGAGCAAGTCATATTGAGAGTTTTCAATTTTTGCCCAGTTTTGATGTAATCTTGTTTTGTGAGAATGGTCTAAACTTTAATAAGGATTTATGCGATCCTTTGATGGAATAGGTTTGTGAGACTGCAATAAAGGTGTGTACAAAATCTTATCTCATTTGGTCTTGGATTTTGGAGTTGCACCAAAAGTGGTTTTGGCTCAGGTTGATTTTTCTGTTCTGGAATAGGGGAGCGGTCAGATCAACAGGGCTGTCGGTCAGACCGCCAAGGCTTCGGTTCTTCGGCTCTTGGTTTTTTGAGCTGGTTGCTTTGGTCTTGACTTCCAATCCTGATCTTCATAGCTCAATAGCAATTGGAGTGAAGGATTACTGAATACTTGGGGAAAACTTTCGAAGGCACCATTCACCCCTCCTCTGTTCCTCTTCTAATGTCTTGTCCTATGGTAATGGTAGCATATGGTGTCAGGTGTAGTGCCAATCTTGAGCTTCTAAAACTTAGATTTGATACTTGAGATCTCATCTGGAGTTTTTTCTTTGCCCTTTCCCTTGCCCCAAACCTTAGCCTTCTTCTTTTTGAAGTTGATAGTCTTTTGAACCATCATCACTCTATTTACTTTTCTTGCCCCAAAACTTTTCTTGATACTCTCCTCTATTTACTTGAGCATCCCATGCAATTCAGTCATTGACTTCTCCATGCCATTTATATGAAAGTTCA
>CM070674.1:7953897-8161397 GCA_036346575.1 Dendrocalamus sinicus | reverse complement strand
CACTGACAAGTTTGGGCAACCAAAAGGATTTGCTTATGTGCAATTTGTAAAAGTAGAAGCTGTCCAGGAAGAGGAACCGTGTGTGAGTAAGGGAGTCAAAATCAGAGTGGGATCTAAAGGAATTATTGATAATCAAGAAGAGGCCAAGTCATGCTCATGCAACACCCTACTTCAAAACTTGCACTTGTTTCTGATGCAGTTTTGTCCTAAAAGGTATGCAGTTGTTTCTGATGCTATCCCTAAGGCTTCAACAGGGACAACCTATGCCATGCACAACATACATTTTTCAGAATGCGACAAGATGAGTTTGCATTTCCTCAATGAATCGAAAGTATGCAACAGAAGCGTCGTGGGAATGAATAGCTTTCAGTTGGAATCAAATGAATTGAGTAATCTTGTGGAGGATCAACTGACATCGGGCATCAAGAGAGTGCAAATAACATGGGATGCTGGGCTGCACGCGAGGAAAGGTGGGCTGCCAAGTTGGGCCCCCAAAAAGGAAATGGGCCAGAGGAATAGAGAATTCGGCCCGAGTTTAAAATACAGATTTTAGGAATTTTTGAATTTCAGAAATTGGATTGAATCAAATTGACGTCCAATAAATAGCAAATAAACTCCAAAAAATCCAAGAAAATACAAAAAAAATTCATTTCATCACAAGGAACCCAACTAAAACTGTTTTTGATTTAGTGGTTTACTTTCTTCATATTAAATCATTTTAATTTTAGAAAATTTAAATTAAGCTTTAATTAATTCAAGAGAAGTTCAAATGGTTATTTTATTTTAAAAACTTTAAAAGACACGAAAAACTAGGATGTTACACTTTGCCCATCTAGATCACCTATATAGCAAGAAACAAAATTATGCCCAGTTCTTGAGTATTCTTGAGAAAGATTTTATGATTTTGTGATCATGGGAGTTTCAGCCCAAATATTGGCCTTGATTAGCTTGCTAGGACACATGGGAGTAGATCCAGAAGACCTCATGTTATAAATCCCTATGAGCAAGAAGTAATTTGGGTTTTAGGATTTTTGGGTGTTCTTGAAGCCTAAGATCAATTTCCTTCAAATTGATGAAATCAAGTCCAAGAACCTTGTGTTTCTTGCCTTAATCTGGTTTCTATCATCTTCATGAAGGTGTGATCAAAATTTCATGTCATTTGAAGCCTTCTTGTAAGTGTTTCATGGATTAGGGTTTTGGATTTCACACTGTTGTCTGTTCTGGTCGCAAGGTTGTGGTAGTCAACCGTCCAACTGGCAGATCGACCAACGATTAGGCCGACAAGTGGTCAGACCGATCAGTGGTCAACTAGGATCATTTTGGCTTGATTTTCTTGGAGATTTAAAGTAGGTGGTGTAATCTAATCTTCTTAGCTTTTATAGCCACTGGAGTAAAAGATTTGAAAACCAGAGGAGAAAAGCTTAAAACAATTATTCACTCATCTTTGATTGTGGCACCAGTCCTACAGACTGCCACATGGAGACAAACAAAGCATTATAATTCAGTCGATTTCAGTGCTGGACCGGCTGGGGGAACATATCTGTCAAAAGTCTTAAAATCAACACCGTAGAAACATTTTATGAGAGCAACACTGTACAAACATACAATGAAAACATTTCGAAAGCCAGTCATGCAAAATTAGTTTGATCATATGGCGTCGTGAAATCGTACATAGATCACACGAGGTAAGTACAAAATGCAATTCATGCTGTATATATAGCTCTCAGCTCAACGAGCCAACCACCTTAAAAACTTATCCCTTGAAAAGAACCACCAAAATGACTTCACATATCCAGGAGTACAAAGCCAAAAATCAATACATCCATATCTTCTGCAGTCGATGAATAGATCTACGTCTGGGGAAGAGCCCACCTAACCATAAGTCTTGCTCCAGGAACTATTCACATATATGGGTTACAACATTTTTTTTTCTAATTTTGCCCCCTACCATCTATTTTTGCAAAAATAGTCTCCTCATCAACCTCAGAAGGCGCGGTAGGTAACACATGTCACCTGTCGCACTGCCGTAGCTTGACAGCAGAGGAGCGGTGCGGCTGGGCGAGCGGGCACAGCAGACGAACAAGCGCGGTGCGGCTGGGGGTGCTACTGAGCCGGTGTAGCACGGCATGCAGCAACCTACTGAGCCGTCTCTGCGTGGCAGGTTGCTGCCGAGCTAGCCAAACTTGGCAGGCAAGCGCACGGGCATACAGGATCGATCAGGCACATGTGGGAGGAGGAAGTCTGATTCCTCATAGGGCAATGGGCAGCGCGCGATGAAATTGTGTTAATGACACAACGCGATGGCGAGACACGATGTTAGAATCTCGTTTTATTTGTGTGTTAATTACTTGCATTCGCACGCGCGTATAAAACGTGACCCACAGTTGCATTGCTGCTGCGCAATAAAGAGAGAGAGAGAGAGAGCGCAGCCAAGGAGGGGAGGAAAGAAAAGAGAGATTTTTTGCCAAGTGAGAGTGTAGGGAGGCAGCGCAACTATGATGTACTATCCTTTGCAGTTGGAAGCATTGTGGAACTCGTGATTAACTTCAGAAAAAGGTATGCTTCATTCGTATGTGAGTAATGCACTTAATATGTTGTTAGTGTTTCATTAGCGTAACTGTGGTTTTGTAATGTAGAATGCGCTAGGTAGCCATGTTTAGTTAACGAATGTGTTTCAATAAATACTCATGTTTATTTATTATAAATAGCTATTGAAATGCGAGCCAGACAATTAGCTAAAGTATTTTACGTATGTCTGCATGTATATATTTATCACTCTCGCGTGATTATAGAATTGCCGTTATCCAAACACTTAGTCTTATTTTCCTAACCTAAAAAACAAAAGCTTCGTTATATCTTTAAACTGTTACTAATACCCTCCTATTCAATGGTAGATGGTTGGAGCAGATGACATTAGCCCATGGGACTACTTCACCCATAGAGAGGACGAATGAGAGTTTACCGACATACTACACGAACTAATGCAGTGCGACTTTGGTAACTAGCACATATCATTCAATCACTGGTGGACCCAAGTGTGTACGATGCCTGACTTGAACCTTGGCTTCGAAAAGGCACACATGTATCTTAGATATAGTTGGGGTTGATGATTCGCATGTTGCCACTTGTATCATATAAATAATGAGGCAAACATACACATATAACTAAACCCCATGCACCATATAATCCACGCATTCATTATGAACTACTTTGTTGGCCTACACATGGTCCATTATAATGACTATTTGCAACAACACATCTTTAGTACTTAACACAGTGAGTTCGTGGTGGTGGTTCATCTGCCCGCTGAACCCCTTGCATCTTCCTATAAAATTTCTATGCACACACGAACAAAACATAATATGATTTCTTAATGCGTATGAAAGCACATGCTTTCGAGTAGTTTGTATGGGGAAGTATTTTTAGAAACGAGCTAACGAGCCGAGTTAAAGCAAAATCTGAATTAACGAGTTTAATTGAAGCAAATTTGAACTGAATCAACGAGTTTTTTTCACCTTTGAAATTTTTCTGCCGCCCTGGCCTCACCCACTAGCCAAGCCATTTGCTAAGTTGGTGCAGCTTGGCAGGCTCCTGCTGAGTTGGGGCAGCTCGACGGGCGCCTGCCAAGCTGCACCAGCTCCGCAACGCCTGGCTTGCCCGCCTCGGCTCCGCTTGCCGCACCCGCTTGCCCAACCATGTCGCTCCTCTCCTATCAAGCTACGGCGGCGCGGTAGGTGATACATATTGTCTGTTGTACCTTTCGAGCTCAGGGAGAGGACTGTTTGTACAAAAATGGGTGCTAGAGGGCCATAATTAAAAAAACATTACAACAGTGTCCTATGTGTGAACTGTTCTTGCTCTAGACCTGCTGAGCTGCTCTTATAAGCATGTTCAATTGACTCCAGGTGCTTGTTTCTAGGGCTATAAATGAGCCGAGCTTGGCCTTCCAGGCTCGAGCTCGGTAGAAGTTCAAACCGAGCTCGAGTTGGGGACCGAGCCTGGACTTAGCTCGGCTCGGCCTAAACTCGAGTAGACTCCAACTCGGCTCATTGAAGCTCGATAACAATTAAAATAATTTATTATGCACTAATTTTCAATAATAAGAAAAGTATGCACTAATTTTCAACAATAAGAAAAGTTCAACTCGAACTCGACTCAAGTAAGCTCGATAACAGTCAAAATAATTCAAACATACACTAATTTTCAACAATAAGACAAATTCGAGCTTGAGTTCAACTTGGATAAGTTCGGTAAGAGTTAATATGTATCACTATTTAAGCTCGAATCGAGGCTCACGAACTATTCGAGCTTAGCTCGGTGAACCTCATGAGCTTGAGATCAAACTTAAGTTCGAGTTATTTAAAATTCAAACTGAGCTCAAATCAATCCTATAATAAACTGAGCTCAAATAACTTGAAAGCCTCAAGCTTTTTTTTTATCGCCTTACTTTTGTTGCTATCTCTACTCACCACGAGAGGATTTCTCGATAGGGATTTTTTTTATTCAGTCACGGCAAGTTGGCTGTCAGCCATTCCTGATACCTTCCAAGCCTATGTCTATGAGAGTGCACGACAGCACGAGCAATGTTGTCCTCTAGGGAGACTCTATACAGTGATCTAGTAAAAAACTATGAATCCATGGTGTCCTCTCTCTACCATCATCTGCACTACATCCAAAGGTGGATAGCAACTACCAACAGGGAGTCTAGGAAGTCGTGACGTTTTTATATCCAATGAATCTATGGTGTCACTAGATCCAAAGGTTGATAGCAACTACCAACAGGGAGTCTAGGAAGTCGTGACGTCTTTATATCCAATGAATCTATGGTGTCGCTAGATCCAAAGGTTGATAGCAACTACCAACAGGGAGTCTAGGAAGTCGTGAGGTCTTTATATGCAATGAATCTATGGTGTCACTAGATCCAAAGGTTGATAGCAACTACCAACAGGGAGTCTAGGAAGTCGTGACGTCTTTATATCCAATGAATCTATGGTGTCACTAGATCCAAAGGTTGATAGCAACTACCAACAGAGAGTCTAAGAAGTCGTGACATCTTTATATCCAAAGAATCTATGGTATCCTCTCTCTACCATCACCAGTACTACATTCAAAGGTTTATAGCAACTACCCACAGGGAGTCTAAAGAACTCGTGGCTTCTTTGTATACAACAATTTAGTGGATGAATTCGGTACACTCCTATTTTACAATGTTGCTCTCCGAGCGGCTTTTGTCACCTGGCACATGGTTTCAGCAACCCACTCCATACCACTTTAATTACTCTCTATACTAAAGATAGATTCTTTTAGACTGATAATTTATGATTTATGGTTTAAATATTTGAATTTTGTCTGTTCGTGAGAGGTAGCATGTACAGAAAATAGTCGCATGTCAATTTAGTCGGTACAGTTGAACTCAGTATAATCTTTACTACGATCTTCCTATTGACCCCGTCTTAAAAAAACGCATCGTTTAAAATTTAGTTACTGTAGACAGTACGAGTATAAGCCAACAAAAAGCTGGTACGAGCCTAGCCTAAGTACATGGAGGTACATGGAAAATTGACTCAATAGAAGCTCAAATAGGGAAATTTAGCTAAATTATCGTAACCGTCCTCAACTGTGATATAACATCCAATTTAGAAGAAATAATGCCGCATAACACTGCTGTCGTAGCTGAAACACATAAACCATTGAGTTAGTCTCTGTTTCACAATAAAAGTTCAAGTCCACCATATGCACACATCAAGGAGATATAAAATCGAGAGAGGTTTTAAACCTTATCTATCCTTCTTAAATCAAATGCTCTACTCTCCAACTTATATGAGGTGGAAAAATCGCAATTAATAGAGTCTTGATTTTATCAATGGATATATATTAACTAGGAAAGTAACTTGGTGCCAATGTTAATTCAAGTGATTACAGACCTACTAGAAAAACATCAAAGATTATGTAGTCATGTTAGAAACTTCAAGGCATCGCAGTTTGCACCACATCATAAGCACATCTAGGCATCAAGCCAATAAGCCAACGATACAGAACATTCTGATCATAGGTACGGTAAGCATAGAGAGCAACTAGAGTATAAAGGATATCAGAACGACACAAAAAATAGCAGCAGTAGGCCTATTTCTAGGTATTCTTCTCACCGCAGATGTTGATTTCAGAAGTAGTCCATCATAGCATGCAGCCATCCTTTCCTCGAGGCCAGCCCAAAGATATGAAATGCAGCACAGAATCCTGCCACAAACAAAACGATAGCAATTGAGTCTGTCATTGGCCAAAATATAGATGTCTTTTCTTAAAATTGTATGGAACATGATGAGGAGATCTTGAAGGCCAAGGATGTTGTAGGCCATCATTTCGGAAATTAACTTGTATTGGTACTATATATTCATAAGTAGCACTAGGCATTTCAAAGTGATCATTAGCGCTCAGATATTTTGAGCTTCATTTTAGCAACTTCCTGAATAAGAGAATATATACCCTGGATCCTCCGCGTAGCCACCGGGGGAGCTTAGTGAGGCTTAAGTCTCACCTCCCTCGGTGGCAATTTTGTATATGATAAAAATAGAGAGAGAAAAAGAGAGAGATTAACAAACCCAAAGAGAAACTAGCTCTCCTTGATGCAAAGGTTAACAATAAGCATAAAATTAAAGAAGACGATGACAAGGAGGAGGAGGAGAAGAAGTGAAAATCATAAAATTAAAGAAGAGCTAATCAATTAATCAAAGAAAGAAAGAAAGTGAAATAATATATGTAAATCATAAAATTAAAGAAGAAGAAGAGGAGGAGTAGTGAAAATCATAAAATTAAAGAAGAGATGATCAATTAAAGGAAAAAAAGAAAGAAAGTGAAATATATATGAACCTTCTTGAGTCCGGCGATGACGTAGAGAACTAGATGAACCTCTGGTTGATCTTCTCCCTCCGCCGCCGCCCCGTGATGATATGGTCATGCACATGCCCTGAAGGCACTGCCGCCGCCAAGCCCCCCGTTGTGAAAATGATAAAAACATTAGATAGAGTGTGGAAAAGATGTCGTCTTTTGTTTTTATTGTCTCATTATTTAAATTAGCTTAATTATGATATGTTTCATATGATCTAAATTTTCATTGTCATTCATAATTTTCTATTATATCACTAATTTTAATATGTTTTATACATAGGTGACTTATCACTACTCCGCACTCATGTCGCTTTCTATTATCGAGGTACCTATTTTCTATTTCTCTATTTTTCATTATTTGTCTCTATATAATTTATAATTTCTATATGAATTTGAAATTTTATAAGAGTAAAAGACTAATTTTGTGCCAATTTATTTTAGACTTATAAATAGTTTAGCCTACTCTCAATTTTATTTCTGGCTTCGCCACTGCCGTGGATTACAACGAAAGAAATATCCCGGTTTCAGTTCCATCATTAGTTGTGTGGTATATATTACTGCTTATGTCATGGGAAAGCCACTACATATAACACAGCATCCATATCAATTAATCTGCCAAAGTTGTTCTCTCTGGGGCAATTAACTGTTCCTCCTTTGCGTTCTTTTTTTTTTGGAACTCAACACCATCTGTTCCTGTTTTTTTTCCCTCGAAGCTTTAGACATTTTCTCTCCATCCAAATGTGCCAAAGGATAATAACTGGTGACTGGAGTCCTGGATCTTTATCCTACAAAGATCAAAACATATTGTCATTGATCTTTGTAAAAAAGAAAGAGGTTGTGACAGAAGAGCAAACATTTTCTAGGTAGGACAAGTGGCATATCAAAAATTGGTCAGACGGTGTCATTTTCTGTGATGGTTAGACCACGCATGCCTTTTTTTTCTTTGAAAAATGGTCTGAAGACTGATGACAAAAAAACAGAGGAAGCGATTATGCAGAAGGAAATTACATGCTTATTCACACGGAAAGCAACTACTTGAGTGACTTTGGAAGGGCACATAACTTCTTGTAATCTTTCTTAACCATGGCACACGTTCTTAGAATTCTTGCTTTGCGAGAACTTTCCTCTCATTTAGTCCGACTTGACCTTCTTGTAATCTTTCTTAACCATGGCACACGACTGAAGACTCAGTAGTTCGTTGCTGCACCTTGTGATCGACATCTGAAAGTGACTTTCCTTTCGTTTCCTATTCCAGTGACCTTGACTTCGAGTTTTCAAAGCCATCCTAGTGAAGTGAATTTGATAGCAGAAGGAATCTACTACCACCACATCCTAGTGAAAGCGACGGTCATATTGTTTTTCCTTTGTTCTCAAGGTGTAGTTCCATAGGAGATGAATAAAATTGATATATATATGGTGCTAGCCTGAACGCATCCTCCTCGTCGAACTCTGAAATACACACAGACTAATGGCTTCCGCTGGTTACCTGCTTCCCCTCTTCATACTAACACTCCACTCGCTAGTCGCATCCACACCCCATGGTAATGCCACAGCATCTCTGTGCCATGCAGACCAGGCAGCAGCACTCCTCCAACTAAAGCAATCCTTTTCATTCGATTACTCCACCACGACCCTCCCGTCATGGCAAGCAGGCACCGACTGCTGCCGCTGGGAGGGCGTCGGCTGTGATGGCGCTTCTGGCCATGTCACTGTTCTCGACCTTAGTGGTTATGGCCTGTACAGCTACAGCCTTGATGCTGCGCTCTTCAACCTCACCGCACTCCGCCGCCTTGACCTCAGCATGAATGACTTTGGAGGATCCCGCATTCCGGCCTTTGGTTTTGAGAGGCTCTCCATGCTCACCCACCTCAACCTTTCTTATTCAGGCTTCTACGGCCAGATTCCGATTGCCATCGGCAAACTCACGAGTCTCGTATCATTGGATCTCTCTTCACTTCATCACATCGATGATGCTGAAATAAACAGTCTCTACGCTGTTGTTGATAGCTATAACTTTTTGCTGTTACAAGAGCCCAGTTTCAAGGCCCTAGTGGCAAATCTTAGCAATTTGAGGGAGCTCTACCTCGACGGAGTGGACATATCTGGCAGCGGAGAGGAGTGGTGCAATGGTCTAGGTAAAGCTGTCCCTCGTCTTCAGGTTCTTAGCATGGCATCCTGCGACCTGCATGGTCCTATCCATTCCTCCATGTCAAGTCTCCACTCCCTTACCATGATCAACCTCAACCTTAATGGGGAAATTTCTGGTGTGGTTCCTGAATTCTTTGCGGACTTTCACAATTTAAGTGTTCTTCAAATCGGCTATAATAATTTCAATGGCTTGTTTCCTCAGACAATCTTTCAACTCAAGAATCTAAGAGTGCTTGATGTGTCAGAAAATAATCGACTCTCGGGGCATTTACCAAAATTTCCAAATGGGTGTTCTTTGGAGACTTTGAATCTACAGTCGACTAATTTGTCTGGTGTCAAGCTGAGCTCTTTTAGCAACCTCATGTTTCTGAGGGAGCTTGGAATTGATGGAGGATCAATTTCTATGGAGCCTCCCTATTTATTATTCAACAAGCTCAACTCTTTGCATAACTTGAAATTTTCAGGGGAGTTACGATCATTTTTCTCATGGATTGGTAACCTTAAGAACTTGACAAGCTTGAAACTCTCTGATTGTTATTCCTCCAAGACAATGCCCCCTTGGATTGGCAACCTCACGAACTTGAGAAGCTTGGACATCAGTTTCTGCGGCTTCTTTGGGCAAATACCACCATCAATTGGTAATCTCAAGAAGCTGAGATCCTTGAGAATCTATGGTTGTGCCTTCTCTGGGACAATACCATCTTCAATTGGCAATCTCAAGAAACTAAGAAGCTTGGAGATCTCTTATAGTCTTTCATCTGGTCCAATAACACCAGCAATTGGAGATCTCAACACATTGATGGTACTAGTATTAACGGCTTGCAGTTTTTCTGGCAGAATACCAATTACAATTGTAAACTTGACTCAACTGATTTATTTGGACCTTTCGCAGAATGACCTTACCGGTAAGATTCAATTCATAGCCCAAGTGTTCTCTCAAATCCTCTTGAGATAGGCATCAAATGAGGTGAATAAATAGAACAAGAACTGACATCCAAAATGGACCCATGCATCTCATTGTCATGAGTCATGACTCATGAATAATATTTGTAATATTAGCTCCTAAGTTATATATAATATATTAAAGGGGAGTATATCAAGAAGCTGACTTTACAAACCCCAAGTAAGGCTTTCATCCTTCCCTAACAAAAGAGAATAGAGAATATCGATGGAGCAAAAATGTAACTATGTGCAAGTTATTATTGGTACTAGTATGCGCACACGTGTAATACATAGTACTGTAGAATGGTCTTATGAGAATATCATGCAGATATTGAATGGACACAATTAATTTGTGATTCACTACATTCATATAGGAGTATTGATGATTCATAAACGTCAAGTGTTTTCTCTCCTGAATATATAATCAATTTGAGTTTTAAGGAGGGAGCAATTATAATTAATGAGCCAATTAAGGTGAGTTAACTCTAAGCTAGGTCATTGGATGGGATGGATGGATGGTCAAGACGAGGGACGGCAGGACCAACTCTAAACATTGGTGTTAGATTCAACCAATCGAACGGTCATACATTATTCGGGAAAAATGGGTGTACTTAGCAAAGAACAAACCCTCCATTTCTGTAATATTATAGATATAGAAAACTTATAAATTTTTCGATATTAATTTTTATCCAAATGGAATTTATTAAGAACCATAAGTATTGACTAAAAATGGAACAAAGTCCCCAATGCAAATTTTAGTCAACATGGCATTGAAAATAAATGTACATTACCTCCGCAACATGAAAAAGGGACAACAGTTCCCCAACATGGCATTGAAGAATATGATTCCTTTTTTAATATTTTAATGGATAGCATGAAAAAGTGATCGTTTCAGACCCTGTTTGGATCAGTTTCAGATTCTTAAAAACCAGCTATTACTTCTAGTTTTTAAAAGCTGGTTTCTAAGCAAAAACTGATGGGGTGTTTGGATCCCCTAGTTTTTAAAAGCTGGTTTCATTTATGATTGGTGCTAATAGACTATTAGGGCAGTCCCAATGGAAGAAACTGACACGATTTCCATAGCACAAGAAATCATCTATAGAAACTATCTTCCACAGTGGAGGTGTCTTCGAGTAATAATTATTTTCTCTTTCTCTCTCCCAACTCTATCTTCTTCCTCCAATGAGAGTGTGCCACGAGCCCCCTAGAAACTGGTGGTTTCTTCCCAATGGCGATTTCATAGTTTCTTGGTGCATTGGGTGGAGTGAAGACCTGATTTCTTCATGAGAAAACCGTTTCTAGGATTTGTGCTCTCTTTCATCATTAATTACGTTGCCATGTCAGCATTTTGCCTACGTGGCAAGTCATTTAATGAGGATAGAAATCATCATCAATACACCATTGGGACTGCCCTTATACCCTTACATTTATTGCTCTTGAACAAGACATTAAGCGACCATGCGTGGTCTTTAATGAGGGCAAATGGGTATTTGTGCAAAAAAACGGCAAAAGTGGGTATCAACGACTTCTTGGTTTTTAAGAATCTGGGTAGGTAGATTTTAAAAACCGCCCCAAAAACTGGTCTGTTTGGATCCCACCCAGTTTCCAAAAGCCAGATTCTTAAAATCTGGGTGGATCCAAACAGGCCCTCATTCATTTTAACTGAATAGAGGAGACATACCTTTAACATTATAACATAATAAAGTATTGTTGCACAAATTGTTCACCATTGGCTTATCGCTCATAGACACCAACATTAAATGTTAGTTGTTCATAATACTGGATAATAACAAGGTTATGTTGATATTTTTTTAACCATTCTATAGGAAATATGTCTCCTTTGTTGGGATTCATGCTTTTGTTATATAGAATATGCATCGCGTATTCTACACTACAATGTTAACATAGAATCATGTTCACTCATCTGCAGGAGAGATTACAACGTCTCTATTCACTCTTCCAGCATTGATACAATTGGATCTTTCATCAAACCAACTTTTTGGACCTATACAAGAGTTTGATACATTATCGTCACCCTTGACGATTGTTATTTTGAGTGAAAATCAATTTAGTGGACAGATCCCTACATCATTCCTTCGACTCACAAGTTTGGTGATTCTGGATCTTAGCTCAAACAACTTAACAGGCTTAGTACAACTCAACTCATTTTGGAGATTACGAAAGCTTGCTCAATTGTCTCTCTCAAACAATAAGTTGTCTGTCATGGATGGAGAAATCAGTAAATCCACATTACCCTTAATGCCTAAACTCTTGGGGTTAGATCTTGCGTCTTGCAGCATGACAACAATTCCAAGCTTCTTGATGCATGTTGAATATATTATTCAATTGGACCTTTCGTGCAACCAAATTCATGGGACTATACCCAAATGGATATGGGAGACATGGGATGATAGCCTTACAAGTTTGAATCTTTCACACAACATATTCACAGATATGCAACTCACTTCATATGTTCTCCCAAACAGTCGTTTGGAATATCTTGATATCAGTTTCAATGGGCTCCAGGGCAAGATCCCAATGCCAAACCTGTTGATAACGGTGAGCTATCTTGGTCAAGTCTTGGACTATTCAAATAATAGATTCTCTTCTGTTATGTCAAACTTCACCTTGTATCTTAGCCAAACTGTGTATCTCAAGATGTCCAAAAATAATATAAGTGGGAATTTACAGCATTCAATTTGCAATTCAACCAAGCTCGAAATCCTCGACCTAGCATATAACAATTTTCGCGGGCTGATACCATCCTGCCTGATAGAAGATAGCCCCTTGGATGTATTAAATTTGAGGGAGAATAGCTTCGAAGGAAAGTTACCTTACAATATTGCAAACCAATGCAATCTTAAGACAATAGATTTAAATGGCAATAAGATTCAAGGGCAGCTGCCTAGGTCATTTTCTAACTGCTCTGAATTGGAGGTTCTTGACATTGGAAATAATCAAATTGTTGATACATTTCCATCTTGGCTGGGAAAGCTTTCCAATCTTCGTGTCCTCGTCCTAAGATCCAACCAGTTTTTTGGCTCAGTAGACGATGCTCTCGGAGATGGCAAACTTGAGGAATACTTCTCAAGCTTACAAATCATTGATATTGCCAATAACAGCTTCTCTGGTAATTTGAATGCAGAATGGTTTGAGAGGTTGAAACATATGATGGCAAAGGTCAACGACACAACAACGATCATAAGTTATCAAAACTCATCGTTTTACTACCAAGATACTGTCACTATCACAAACAAAGGGTTAGACATGACATTTGAAAGGATCTTGACTGCCTTAACCGCAATTGACTTCTCAAATAATGCATTGGATGGTGCCATTCCTGAATCAGTCGGAAAACTTGTCTCACTACATGTGCTGAACATGTCACACAACGCCTTCACAGGAAATATCCCACCACAACTCGGTGAGGTGAGTCAGCTGGAATCACTAGACCTGTCCTGCAACCAGTTTTCTGGGGATATTCCGCAAGAGCTAACAGATCTCACATTTCTTGCCACCCTGAACTTGAGTAAAAACGACTTGGAGGGAAGAATACCACAATCACGTCAATTTGCGACATTTGAAAACAGTTCATATGAAGGGAACGCAAGGCTTTGTGGACCACCCTTGTCCAAACAATGTGGAAATCCGAGTGAGCCAAATAAGGCAGAAGCAAACATTTCCAGAGATAATATCGATGTTGTACTGTTTCTCTTTGTTGGTTTGGGCTTTGGCGTCGGATTTGCAGCAGTGATTCTGATTAAATGGGGTCGCATTGGCAAATGGCCTCAAATTGTAAGCATTTCACGATGGTGATACGAAGGCACTAGATTGTCTGTAAGCGAAAGTATGTAGATTGTCTGTAAGCGAAAGTATGTGTTCCTGCAAGGGAGCAATGAGTTGAGATATTGTAGGAAGATGAAGTATTCCTGCAAGGGAAGTATGTGTTCATGCTTGTACGCTATTGTTAGCACATCTGATTTGGATACTTATACAGCAATAATAAGACAAATATTATTCAATTCCCAATTTTTTTTAGATAAAGGATATAATATCCGGCCTCTATATCCACTTGGGATATACACAGCCAAAAGATACACAAGCTCTTAGGCTCAAAGTCTCAACATTGATGATTACACAACAACAAGAAAGAGCGCTTAAGGACTATGAAAAAGCTAGAAAGACTAAGCTTCAGCACTTCTTCGTCCTTGCTTTCAACCAAGCCCCTAACCTCCTCCAACTGAACCACCCAAACTCCGGTCTACTTTGCGTGAAGAAACCTCCGAGGCGACGCCTCCAAAGAAGCGACGAGGGTCGCCGACGCCGCCCGCCTCATTGAGACAAGGCTTTCACCTGGAGAAAAGAGTACATGAGGACTATGTAGTGCCATGACAACCCTTCAGGAAGGAAAATGACATCCAAAGCGTCATAGTTGTCGAGACCGTATGAACACCACACGCCAAAGCACCTCCACAGCATCCCATGCACTACACACACACAAAAGACCGCCACCATCACACCGGGGTTCTAGGCAACAATCCAAATCCAAACTCCCGTGCCCAAACGATCGCTGCCAATTCTACGGCTGCTGCTTGGGATCGCGGTACCCGGCATCTACGAGGACCTTCTCCTTAATGGCGAGCTCAATGTCGTGATCGACCATCATCTCGATGAGCTGCTGGAACCCGACATTGGGCTTCCACCCGAGCTCCCTCCTCGCCTTGGCTGAATCCCCCTTGAGGCTGTCCACCTCGGCCGGGCGGAAGTACTTCTTGTCGATGACCACATGGTCTTTCCAGTCCAGCCCGGCCTACCCGAAGGCGGGCTGCAAGACTTCCTCAACGCTGTGAGATTCGTCGGTGGCGACGACGTAGTCACCGGGCTTGTCCGCTGTAGCATGAGCCACATTGCCTTGACGTAGTCCCCGCGAAGCCCCAATCTCTGGAGGCGGAGAGGTTGCGAGGAAGACCTTGGTCCGGAGGCCAACCTTGATGCGCCGACGGCGTGGGTGATCTTGCGGGTGACGAAGTTCTCGCCGCGCGGGGACTCGTGGTTGAAGAGCACGCCGGCAGCGAAGAGGCCGTAGGCCTCGCGGTAGTTGACGGTGTACCAATGCGCAGCCAGCGCGCCCACCCACTCCATCCATTGCTTTGCCCACCCAGCGCCACCGCCACACCATCCTCACGCCCAAACCAACGACGGCTCCGCTCAACGCCGACCTCTCCTTCACTCCCACCGGATCCTGCCGCCGCACGGCACGCAGTAGATCCGCCGAGCTGCCACCGGCCTCTGCCCTTTCGACGTTGCTGGCCACCGCAGACTCTTCCTACCCCACCTCTCTCTCGCCTTCTTCCTCCATCGCCTCCAAGCCGGGTTCTGGCGACCCTCACCGTGCCGGGCCTCAACACCGCCACCGGACCTGAGTTCAACCAGATCCGGGCCGGAGGCGCACGCCGAAGGCCTTCAAACCGCGTCGCAGACGAGACACGGCCGGCTGCGGGCGCGCGCGACAACCCCGACACATCTCGACGCGAGCGACAACACCACCACCACGCCCCGCAGCCTCCACCGGTCACCGCCACCCACTCCACTCAACCTCCGCCGGCGACCACCACGGGGCCCCGCCACCTCGAGCCCAACGCCCGGATCGGAAGACGTCGATCGGACTCGAGCCCCGCGCCGCCTTCCTAGCACCGCACAAGCCCGGCGGCGTGCTCCAGCCGGCAAGGTGGAGAGGGGAGGTAGGGGAGAGCCGACGCTGGGCGCTGGGAGGGAGGTAGGGGACCGACGGCGCCCTGGTCCTTCCCATTCAATTCCCGTGTACATTGCCAACGCCTAATCGTCCCTAATTAAGGCCAAAATCATCATCATGCACTCCAGCGCTTGTCAAGGACACAAACGAGCTCTATGGTAAATGAAGAGATGGGGATAAGTAACCAAAATTCGATAGCAACTCCAGCGCTTGTCAAGGACACACTGCACAAGAAGACCTCTATGCCGTGCATGGCGTCGGTGGCGAGGTCCCACCGGAGATCCCCAAACACCTCCACCTCCAAGAGATCCAAGAGATCCCCAAACACCTCTGCCTAAGACGCCTCCCGTCGCCACCGGGAGCCCGTCGGCTCGGGAACAAGGAACAAGGAATATAAAGGTATTTTTTCTTTTCCCCTTTTCTTTTATATTTTCATTAGTGTCAACTGTTGTAATCACAGAAGATTTTCCAAACTGTTCGCTGGCTGGTTTCACCTAAAAATCAGTTAAACTTCGCTACATGACCATATTCGAGATTAGTTATCCGATTAGGTTTTTAGGATTCACCAACCTTCAATCAAAGATTTATATGGACAGTAGGACACCAGTGACCAGCGAATCAGCGAAAGGTGAACAGACTATCGGTGTGACCTAATTTTTTCTATAACACTTTAAACAAGGTAAAGAAGTTGTAAGACCATTAGATGGCAGCCTCATGTTGGTGATGAGCATTTGATTTTTTTATACTTTGATGTCATTATTTCAGTTTGATTTTGTGCTTTGAATACCTGGTATTTGCTGTCAGAGTGACGACCATCAGCTTGGCTGACGATTAGACCCACTGTGGTGTGCGGTAATATCGGCCCGTAGTTAACGGTAGCTATTTTTCAGAGGTCTTTTGAAAGTTTTGGGCTGTCACCTAGTGCGGTAGTATCGACACTGGAGTTGCATTATGATCGACGAGGAATGGTTTGACACTACTACGTAAAAGATCATCACAGAGCGGTTCAAAAACGTCATTACTGCAGCGGTTTTGTGAACCGTCTCAATTTATGGTCGATAATAATACGAGGTCATCACAGACGGTTTTCGAACCGTCTGTGGTGCAAATATCACAGACGGTTTTTAGTTAAGAACCGTATGTGATATTTACATATCACAGACGGTTCTAAACTAGAACCGTCTGTGATAACTATATATCACAGACGGTTTTTAACTAAAAACCGTCTGTGATTATAACTATCACAGACGGTTTTTATTTAAAAACCGTCTGTGATATTCCCTTCAACTCCTAAACCTATTTCTGTTTATTGGCTAGCCTCATGAATGCTAGCCATGCCCTCTGAAACAAGCAAATAAACATGTACATGTATATATATACAATTCACATCTCAATTCATTTCACAAACATAAAACATCCAATTCACATCGCACTTTATTTCACAAACATAAAGCATCCATTTCGCAAATCAATTAATTGAAATGAAAAAAATATCCATTAACAAATACACAATTACAAAAGATCTACATTGCATTTTCAGTTAGATGGTAATATTGCATTTTTTATTGCTCTATTACTCCGAAATCGAGGTCTTGCGAAAGGAACAGATCCATAATAAATGGACTTGTCAGGCTGCACAAGCTATACTTGGATGGTGCATGATTACCATTCAAGTATTGCTTGTGCAGCTAACAAGTTCGTTGATTATAGATCTGTTTCTTTCGCGAGACCTCAATTCCGGAGTGATAAGAGCAATAAAAAATCATTGTGCGTAGTGGAACTCTCCATCTGATCTTATGAATTTAGACCACAAAACCAAGCGCAATTACACCTTGTAAATCAAGTCTTGGACTATTCAAATAATAGATTCTCTTCATTATGTCAAACTTCACCTTGTATCTTAGCCAAACTGTATCTCAAGATGTCCAAAATAATATAAGTGCGTATCTCAAACTTCACCTTGTATCTTAGCCAAACACATGTTGCCGGATCCTGTGGTGGCACTGCAAAAATAGAATGTGTTAATTCAAGAGGTAGTACTACCAAGTGTTGTATAGGATTAACTAATGTGTACTAGCAAATACCCAAAAATTACGAACATGTTTCAAGGGCTTGGCCCCTTTCGTCGAGCCACGTGTCTCTGCAACGTACGTGGCAAACGACCTTCATTATTCGAAAAAGTTAGATTAGTCATTCAGAAGGAAAGAAAGAGTACAATGTAGTTATGTATGGAGAAAATGTACTTACCTATCGAGTATTTGGGCAACAGCTATGTAGTCGTATTTGTTCTTACTTAGAGAATCAAGGTATATAGCCTTGTTCCATTTTGGTATAATTACAATTAAAATCCAATGGAAGTGCTCATTGTATGGCATAAGAACAAATTCCTTATCGCAGTGAGCCAGCAGTGTTGATGTAATATAAGTCTCGACGAAGGCTGCATCCTCCTTGATGGTATCAATGGCGACCAAGCGTGGGTCCAAGAAACCAATTGGTGATTTCGATGATCTAGCTTGGGTCAGCATGAATCTATATATATACACAGAAAAGCAACAAATTATATATGACATATATTGGTATTTCATGAACAGAGACTGTGATTGTACAGACTTACAGCGTCCAGCATCGAACGAGTGAGGCGTCGAGAGCGTTAAGCGTGAAAAGATCAAATATATCCTCAAAGGTCACCGCGAAGACACATTCTTGAATTTCATGGTGGAAATGATCCCGGCTGAATTTGACAATGATGCCTGAGCGCCATTCTTCCTGTGGCTTATTGGACTGTTCGATATACCAAGCGTGTAATGTTTGGCAACCAAGTCCTAGGGTTAGGAGGTGCTCTTCCGGGATTATCATCGGCTCGCCTAGCACAAATTTGCGGGTCAATGGCAGGTACGGGATATCATCATCATCCTTCTTTGGTTTGCCCCTGCCACTGCCTCGGCTGTAGGTCGACTTCATGGTAGTCGACTGTAAAGGTAGCTCTGGTGCAAGTTGCTTTGGCAAGAATAGCACCCATGGAGATAGCACCGGTGTAGGTAGCGGTGCTGGAGACGAGTCTTGTGGAGATGGCACCAGTGCATGTAGCTCTGGTTCGCACTACCCTTTTGGTCCTGCCACCATTGAAGAAGCCTCCAAGGAGATGTCACTTTTGGACCACTGGATGAATGTTCCAATGGCCGGCCCTAGAGTCACGATCTCGTCGTTGGGGGGCTTCGGTAACGGGATGACCTCACAATTGATATGCACACCATTCACATTAACTTTTGCGAAGCCTGGCACTAAAGCTTGACCGTGCACCATGGCCCCGATACCAGACGGATATGCCTGGCCCCAAGCAGCGTACAAGAGAACGGAGGCACATCTCACTTGGAGCCTGCACTTCGTAGGCTCCTACATAACAATACAAAATTAGCTACTCGAATAGGCCTATCAATGGAGCAAGCATTCGAGAGATAATAATTATTACCAGGATGTCATCCACAAGAAATCTGGCCTCGCTTTCCATCGGATTGGACGCGTAACTACTTGGACGGTTCTGCGGGCTAGCTAGCACAGCGGCGGCAGTGGCCTGCTGATTTTCTGTATGTCTCCGCACCTCATCTCTGACATAATCAGCCAGCTCCTCTCTAAGAGATGCCTTGATCTCTTCTCGTAGCCATGCCTCACGCTCGGCTTTGGTTCTCTTCCTACGCCGATACATTTCGGAGTCATCTTGGAAACCATATTTCCAAGGAACGTAAAGCCCAAGGCCTCTCGTATGACCCGGGTGCTCCTTGTTTCCCAGGGCCGCGGAGAGCATATCATTCTCCCTTGTTCCCTGCATTGATCCTAGGGTAGATTCAAAACTCAGCTCTTCCTGCAAGAGCACGACATGTCATTTCACTTCGTACAAAGTTGTGGAGTAATTACAAGCTACATAGTTCGATCGATATCTTACCAGGCGCTGGGACACTTGCTGGTCTGCAGGGTTTCGAAAGGAGACATCCCTCAATGTCATTGTAGATGACCTTGCTCTAATCCAATTTCGAGCGCGGTCATCCAGGATATTGGCAAATGGTGGGGCGATGTCCTGTGCTAGTTCATCCTCCCTCCTCCACTGCGGGATTTTACCCGCATACCCAGCTGTGCCAAGTCTGTGAGGGTGTGTGTTTTTTGCCTGGAGGGCCTTGTGCACCGCACTTGTACTTTTGAAATCTTCGGTCATCTTCATCGCCTTGAACTCTTCCCATTGTGGTTCCAGGAATGGGTATTTATGAAAGGGTGTTTCGTCCGTCTCCACGTAGTCCTTGACAAGCGTGCTCTTGAAGTTCTTCCATGCTTTGCACGCTGCTAGCAAGGTTTGTCGTTGCATGGTGTCTTGGTGTTCTTCAGGATCTCGAATGATGCCAAAATTTCGGTCATCACTCATGTTTCGAGTCTCAGCACGCTCTTCCACGAATTGAATGTGATCTCAATTGTTTCTCGCAACTATTCCGACCATTCTTCGAATGCGCCATCGCTTTGGGAAGAAGGAGAGGGGTCCCTGATCCATCAACCTCTCGTGATGGTAAATCGCCCTCGTGCTTCTTCGATAGCCCTCTTCCTTGACATTTTGATTTTGGAGCGACGATCCCGCGATGATGTTGAAGAATACGCGGGTGACATGTTGGCCTTCTAAACATGTTTCAAGTTACATATTAACAAAAATAGTAGCCTTCTGCACTTAGCTAATAACAAAAACTAACTAGTAGGCACAATAGTAATTCATTGAGAGAAGGAACAAAAACTAACTAGTAGCCTTCTGCCTGCTAATTCTTTGAGAGAAGGAACAAAAACTAACTAGTAGGCACAATAGTACTTCATTCCTACATAAGTTTGCTTCAAGTACAAAGGAAAGTGCACATGCCCACAAAAACCTAATCCCTTACCCGAGGGAGGAGGATGGTGACGGGCTCAAGGGAGGAGGCCGGCGACGGGCTCGGGGACGGCGATGGGCCCGAGGGAGGAGGATGGCGACGGGCTCGGGGATGGCGATGGACCAGAGGGAGGAGGACAGCGACGGGCTCAGGGACGGCGACGGGCTCAGGGACGGCGATGGGCTCGGGATGGCGACGGACCTGAGGGAGGAGGCTAGCGACGGGCTCGGGGACGGCGATAGGCTCAGGGACGGCGATGGACCTGAGGGAGGAGGACGCCGACGGGCTCGGGGGACGGCAGCGGCGACGGAGGTGCGAGGAGGCAATGGCGACGACGGCGAGGACGGAGGTCCGAGGAGACAGATCGGGAGAGCACACAGCGAGATTTAGATCTATAACTGCAGCATATGCGCAAAATCCTAGCCAGAGGGCATTTATAGGGAGGCTTATTACAGACGGTTCTCAGTTTAGAATCGTCTGTGATAACATCATCACAGACGGTTCTAAACTTAGAACTGTCTGTGATAATAAATATCACGATTTGTTCTAAAACGAGAATTGTTTGTGACAATGATATCATAGACGGTTCTAAATTGAGAATAAATCAGGATAATGATATCATAGACGGTTCTAAAGCGAGAACCGTCTATGATAAGCACTTGCCCCAGCATTGTTAATATAAACACACCAACCAGCATTCAATAATATAAACACCAACCAGCATTCAATAAGACCTCACGTTGTATTTCTTTACAATACTGGGTGTATTTCTTTACAACAGCCCAATGAATATAGAGATACATTTGTATGACTCAGTCTCAAAATTCACCTATATATCACACATTTTGACATATACATCACATACATGCATTGTTATATACATAAATGGAAATGCCCACATATATGTCACACATTCTCATTCCACTAGCTTATTTCCTTTAAACATTAGCCCTTCATGATGATCAATGCGTACGTAACTAGTTTCATCACGTTGTTCGTCGTTGACCCTTATGCCATTTCCAAAAGGAGGTAACTCGTTAAATTGATTGTATTCTTCCTCGTCCACTACATTCTCTACTCCGACAATTCTCCTATTTCCATGAAGAACTACATGGCGTTTCTTATTTGCTGGGTCGGTTACATAGAAAACTTGAACAACTTGGTTGGCGAGTACGAATGGTTCGTCTTTGTACCCGACACGTTGGAGGTCCACGGTAGTGACACCGCATTTGTCAACCTTCACTGTGGGAGATGCACCCAATGGCGCGAAATAAGGGGATCTTGAAAACCATGTAGTCGAGCTCCCAAATATCTTCTATGAACCCATAGTATGAGTTCCTCGACCCATCGGTATTGAACACATCTATGCGGACACCGCTGTTCGGTTAGTGCTCTTTACATCCTGAGACTGTGTATAGAATATGTACCCATTTATGTCATATCCTTGCCATGTCACAACTGTAAATGTCGGCCCTTTTGCCAACCATATCAGCGTCTTACTTGGCGAGCTCCTAGCAATTTGCTCTTTCAACCATTGGTGGAACCGACTGTTGTGTTGCCTCATGATCCAAACATCCGGCCGCTCCAGATTTTGTTGCCGAAGCACATCCTTTGCTGGTCGACATAAGGCGCCACTTCAGTCATGTGTTGCAAGACCGTGAAATGGGCTTGAGTACACGTGTCCAGATCTGAAGTGATTGCTTTCCTTCCGATAGTTTCGATACCCTTCAGCCTCCCCTCATGACGAGATTGAGGCACACCTATCGGTTGAATATGAGCCATATAATCGACACAAAACTTAATGACCTCTTCGCTTGCATAACCTTCGACGATGCTGCCTTCCGGCCAAGATCGATTCCGTATGTAGAACTTGATAATTACCATGAACCTCTCAAATGGGTACATGCTACGAGGAATACAGGCCCGTACATTTTTATCTCCCACACAACGTGAACAATGAGATGGACCATGATATCGAAAAACGAAGGAGGGAAATACATTTCAAGATGACATAGAGTCATCACCACCTCGTCCTGCAGAGCATCTAGTCCTTCGGGATCGATGACCTTCTGAGCAATTGTGTTAAAGAAATAATATAGCCTCATGATTGTCTCTTGGACTTTGATCAGCAAAATATTTCTAATTGCAATAGGGAGCATCTGTGTCATCAGCACATGATAACCATGAGACTTCATGCCATTTAACTTCAAATCTTGCATCGAAACAAGTTTCTTCACGTTGCCGGAGTAACAAGACGGAACTTTGACACCATGCAAGCATTGGCACAGTTCTGTCACGTAGGGGGAAGGTACGTTCGTCCATTATCAGTGCATGTCGGCGCTAACTTAGGCCTGATGTCCATATCAGCCAATTCAAGCCATGCGTTGACGCTGTCCTTTGTTTTATCACGAATGTTCAGTAAGAGACCAATCAAGCTGTCACATACATTCTTTTCTACGTGCATGACATCGATGCAGTGTCGAACATCTAGGTACTCCCAATAAGGTAAGTCCCAAAATATTGATCTTTTCTTCCAGGTGTTCTTCTCATGAGCCCTCAATTTATGTCCCTTTCCGAGGACAACATCTAAATCCTTCACCATATTATGAACCTCTTTTCCCCTTAAATGCCTTGGAGCTGAACCGTCTTCCTTCTCTCTATCAAATTGTTTCTTCATCTTGCGGTATGGGTGAGCCCTTCGAAGGAACCGGCGGTGACGCATGTAGACGGTTTTGCGTGAGTGTTTCAGCTACACACTCTCGGTACCATCTAAACAGTGGGTACAAGCTTTGGCACCCTTTGTACTATGGCCTGATAGGTTACCAACGGCAGGATAATCATTTATGGTGCAGAACAATAAGGAGCGTAAAGTGAAGTTCTCTCATTTGTATGCATCCCATATCTGTACCCCTTCGTTCCACAATACTTTTAGATCTTCCACCAACGGTGCTAGGTACACATCTATATCATTCCCAGGTTGCTTTGGCCCTTGGATAAGTATTGATAGCAAAATATACTTCGCTTCATACACAACCAAGGAGGAAGGTTATAGATGCAGAGAGTCACGGGCCATGTGTTATGTCAGCTGCTCATGCTACTGAAAGGATTCATTCCATCTGTACTCAGTCCAAACCTTATATTCCTTGGTTCTGCACCGAAGTCTACAAGACTCCTATCAATGTTTCTCCACTGGGCGGAATCAGCAAGGTGTCTTAGCATTCCATCCTTCTTGCGCTCCTCCGAGTGCCAACGCAGCAGTTTTGCCTCCTTTGGATTTGCAAAAAACCTTTTCAAATAGGGAATTATAGGAAAATACCATGCAACCTTAGTAGGAGGTCCTTTCTTCACCTCTGTTCCCTCGCTGTCATCTGATTGATTGTTACGTTTGTATTGGGATGCGTTGCACACCAGACATACATGCATGTTTTCATACTCTTTACAGTACAGGATACAGTCGTTCAGACATGCATGTATTCTTTCTACTTCCATTCCCAACGGACAACGAACCTTCTTGGCTTTATACGTGGTTTTAGGCAACTCATTTCTCCGGAAGCATGTCCGCTAAAAGACCTAGCAACATTGCGTGAAACTCTTGTCGGACCAACTGTTCCTTGCCTTCAATTTCAACAGTTCAAGCACGGCCGACAACCTCGTGTACTTTGACCTATAGCACGTGAACAAAGGTTTCTCCGAGTCCTCCATCAACTTAGTATTAAAAATTAAATTAATTAATTATTACAACATATATACCGGCCACATGCATTGAGGCTTAATTTGCTAGCTTAATTCATATTATAAACACAACAGCTATTATATAACCAATTAACAATTTTGCAAACCATCTTCAATAACGCTCACCAATTACTTAGATCTAAATTGTAATGCAAAGAAAAATAAATTTTATTACTAACCATATCTAGAGCTATCAGGAAAGTATGAATCTTCAAAGCTCAATCTTTGCCTCCTCCCACCAAATTAATTGGCCTGAAATCGCCTAGCTTGTCTCCTAAGCGAAAGAGTGCAGCACCGGCTAGATCTGGATCGAAATGAAGACAGATGCGGTTCTGAGCAGTGCAATAAATGCCTAGCTCATTATCAGGTGTAGTAGCAGTTTATAAAATCGCAGCGTTGGCCTAACTGTTTTGGTCATGTCTTTGAGGATGGAGTGTCTTATGATGCCTGTGGAGCCATATGAAAGTCACACTTTGAAAAGCATGCAAGTGTGTGAAATGTAAAATCCATTATATGTGGGTTACCAGGTTTTCCCATTTGTAAGTGGTATGATCCACTGAGAGTTTGGTGTGAACTAAAAGACTCCACTATAAACATTTGTATGTGAAGAGAGAGATAACACTTGAGAGATAAGATTAGGGTTTCCTTGTGTTGCAGCCTTTTTGTATGTGCTCTAGGGTTAGAACTCTACCATTTTGAGAGAGTGGTTGTAAAACATTTCCCTCCACATGAAATGAACATCTAAAGTTTGTTCAAGTGAGTTATGCCATGGATCATTCTTTGTACTTTTGATTTGCTTAGCTTTCTTTTTTCGTATTCTCTCTTCTTGATCTTTCTTGGTATCAAGGATGTGTAAGAGGTGAAGATATCTCTTGGAGATCAGATCCTATCTATCTAGGCGCCTTCTAGAGGAAGTTATTGAGTTTATTGAGTTTTTTTTAAGTTTTTCTTAAGAGAGAGGTGATTTTGGGGCTTCGATCTTGTGAGGGTTTTGCCTTGAGTTTATGCTGTGACATAGTTTACTATGATATGTGAGAACCCATTCAAGGTCATCTAGATTATCTAGGACCCACAAAGCCGAGTAGATCAAGATTTCCTCCTCTTTCCGGTTTTAGTGTAACTCTCCTTGTTTGAATAAAGGTCACAACTTTAATATTGGTCATCACGATCTATAATTAGATAGGTTCCTAGCATCATAGGGAGGGTTTGTGTTAAGTTTCACTATATTTGGATAAGTGGTTTATATGTTAGCTCTTTTCTTGAATCGTATGCAATGTTGTTTGTACTATTTCTTAGCGGCGATCGACCACAAGGATCCGAGTGGTCGGGCCAACAGAGCTTGCCCGGCTAGTGGTCAGACCACTTGTTGGCTAACGATCAAACCAGTTGAGACAGTGTCTCGAACGATCTTTGTGATCTTTGGCTTTTGGCTTTTGTGAGCTTGTGAGTTGCCCTGCTCCAAGTGGTTGCAACTTTTGGCTTCCGGCTGTTAGCTTTTCACTGAAATTGCATTGTAGCGACATTAGTTTTTCTTGAGTCATTCAATTAGAAAATAAAAATGAGAAAAAAATGAAAAACACTGTTATATCTCCAAGGACAATACAAAGGAATAAGGGAAAAAAAAGAAAAGCCAAAAAATCCAAAAAGCCAAAAAAAAGCCTAAATTAAGAAGGTAGAAGTTGAAGCCACTTAGAGCGGTCCCTGTGTTTCACACAGAGAGTTGTTAATACCTAGTGAAAAATTTTTAAAGCGATTCAGCTCCTCTGATTCGTCATACCTATCCTAAAGAAGCAAAGCTCTAATACCAACTGTTCCTCTCATGAAAGAGAATGGAGTGGAAGCTAGCACTGCTAGTTGCGAGACCTTTCTTCCGGGCTTGTGGCTTGTGACTTTGTCTATAGTAACTACCTTTCAAATGGAGTGTCTTTTTAAGACGGGGTCAATAGGTTGATTATAGTAGACACTATAGCAACTTTATCTAAATCAGCCAAAAATGCACGCGTATATCTCTTACTCCATACTCTCTCTCTCATGAACAATCAAAAGCCAGAAACCATAGCCCAAAAGAACATGCCTGCAAAATTCTGGTCATGTGGTGAAATAACTGAAGCTATGTAACATCCCAAAAAGTTACTTTTTGTAGAAATTTAATTTCAAATTAATTATTTTAAAGTATTTGAACTTTATTTGGATTTATCTGAATTTTATTTCAAAATCTAAAGCAAGAAAATGCATTTTAAATATTTTATTAAAGCCAAAAAGAGTTCATTTTATTTTTCCCAACCTTCCCTAAATTTTATATCAATTTTAAAAGTTAAAAAGGTAATTTATAAAATTATTAAAGGAAAATTTGAATTTGAAAATATTTTTCCTAAGTCTAAAATAGCTCTAGGAATATTCTATGAATTTTCTGTAAGTTTTAGACATTATTTACTATTTTCCAAGTAATTATAATGTTTCTAGTATTTTCTGAAAAAGTAATCCAAAAATTAAAATCAATTTAATCCCAGGCTGCCACGTGGCACTCTCAGATTGAATCCATCTCTTTCCTTGATCTAATCCAAGCCGTCCATAGCCACTTACCCCTTCACTCAAATCCAACGACCTTGATTTATTCCCTTGCCACGTGTCATCAATCCGACGGCCCGTACCCCCTTCATTTCCCCTCCCTCTCACTGACGCGCGGGCCCCACCCGTCACCTCCTTCTTCTTCCTCCCTTTCTTCTTCCTTTAACCCTCTCTCCTCCTCCATTGAAGCCGCACCAAAGCTTTAAAATCCGGCCGTTCTTCCTCCTTAACTCCCGTGTGAGTGCGCTAATGAATGCCCCTCTTCACCCCTCTCTAACACCGACTGTTTTCCTTCCTTTAAACCCCGAAAACCACCGGCCCCCATTTAATCTGGTGAACTCAAACCGCTGGCCGTTACGTCCCTTCCCCGCCTATAAAACCCTCTCCTCGCCACCCTCTTCCCCTCCTTTAGCATCTCCTCTCCCCGCCGCCCTCCTTTCCCTATTCGGTCGAACACCGGAGCCACCGCCCCTAGCTCCCACCGCTGCCTTCTCTCTCCACCACCGCCGCCACCGTTTGTCTTGCCGCCGGCCACCCTCGGTCTTCCCCGAGCCCCGCCGCCGGTAAGAGACGCACCGCCGCCGCCTCCTCTACCCCACCGCCCCTCGCCGGCCACCGCCAGGCGCCCGTGCGCCGGCGAACGCGCGCCGCTTTTTCCGCCACGCCGGCCGCCAGCGCCGCGTGGCCTCCGCATGTCCGCCGCGTGGCGCCACATCGCCGTGAGTGCCACGCCGCCTCCGCCACGGTTCATTGACTCGGTCCATGGTAGACCGGGCCCACACATCCGAAATTCCAAATTTCAAAATTTTGCCGACATCATATATCATCTTTTTCAGTATAAAAATAAATCAGCAAATTAGCCTTTTTCTTTTTCTTCTAATTAAACTTTCGGAAGCCATAACTTTCTCATTTTAACTCTATTTTGACCCATTCAAATTTCTAAATTTTTCTATAATCATAAGCTACCCATATTGGTTAGTTTGGATTGGTGCAGTTTAGCATGAGATTTTGTAAAGTGTATGTTCCGCCCTAGTCGATTAAGGACCGACTCTTGTGATTGTCCAGACTGAGCATTACCGTGCAACCCCAAGTCTATATGGGTATGACCTAGCTGATTAAATCACGATAGCCTAGTTTAGGTACCACCAGTGGAAAGTGGGTGCCAGGGATTTACTGGTTTATTAACAGTGAGGGACAGGGTTTTATTGTACTCATATGGCGCAAGAGGGGGCTTCTGACTGGGTGGATTTAACCCTTCAGCGGTGAAATCTCAACGGGTGGTGTCTAGCTAGACTAGAGTGAGGTAAAGGTTTTGTGATAATTTATCTGGGTCTCATGCCAAAGGAAGCATGGTGACTATTAGGATAATTTATCTTTTGGGGGTAAAGTTGTACATCCTCTGCAGAGTGTTAAACTATTAGTGTTGGTTAATTAGTGTTGGTGGATAGAACCTTCACTATAAAATTATTGATAGTTTCTGTTAAAACAATTACTTTATTAAATTAATGCCTTCAAAAATATTTAATGGTATTCAAAATAAAATATTGCTTTATGCAAAAGAACCATATAGCCCTCCTTGCTAAGCCTTGCATCTACTGCATTTTTCCCAAGACTTGCGGAGTACTTTATGTACTCACATGCTGCACTAAAATCAACTCAGAGGAATATGAAGCTCAAGAGGGAGACTATGACTACTTCGCATGTGGATTCGATGAAGGATTCCCGGAGTTCGAGGCTGCGTTTCCCATTCAATTGCTCGTGGCGTATTGATGGGTCTTCACCGGATTTACTTTTGCTTCCGCTGTGTTTTGTGAGTGTGTGATGTCTTGAAACCTCAATTGTAATAAAGAGACCTTTTGGTATGTACTCTTTACTATTGTAATAAGCGTTGTTGGGTATGCAATCATCAATGTTTGACTGTGTGCACTAGCTTTGATCTGGGACTAGTGCTGTAATACACAGAGGGTCCGAATTCAGAAATCCGGGGTCCCGGCAAGCTGGAACAACATGTTGATAAATTTGGAGGCGTATTGAGGATTAGGAAGCCAAACTCCAACATGGTATTGTGCCACACTTACTTTGTTTTACAAGCAAATATATATGCACATCTCACAACTTATTGTCTAACGACTATTGGTCTAGTGTGGGTTTGGGAGGTCAAATCATTTAGTGTGGGTCTGTTTGTTGGTAACTACTACTCTTGGCACAACTCATTGCTTACAAGGCTACGAGATTCAAAATTGAGGAACTCCACCATGAATTTTATAGGCTATATATGTGAAGTGAAGAACAACACGCCAAACTCCTTATCGGCAGGTAATAATCGCCATATATGCCTATTCCTGTTACCTCCCAAACCTACATATCAGAAGTAACTAAATAAGTGCATATTGCAGACTACAATTCTATAAAAGTATAAGATTTTTGGGCCTATTGGTAATCATGATAATGAAACTACAGTTACCTCGCATTAGGGGAGTGCAATGCATGCATTACCCCTCCGCACTGTGTTGCTTTTCAGCAGCAAGCCTAGCAACAATGGTTCGATGGAGACTTCCCTCTGCTAGAGGTCTCGATCGGCTACTGCCTACTACAATACATCACAGACAAGAAGTCAAAAGCACATCTGGGTTCAGTTCATCTTCTGCATTTTACCTGTGCAGAAGTATGCAAATCCTAGTACCACCTATGCCTACGTATGTGCAAGATGTTAAAGGTATTACTGAGTGCCAGGGCTCCATTGCCATCCTTACTTCCACTGCACCAACGTGTGCTACATTGAATTGGGTTGTTTCAACTATTTTTCGACTGCGTGTTTAGTGATGACGATCTATGATCTCTTACTGTGCGTCTAGTGGTAACGATCTATAATCTCTTACTAGCAGTGGAAATTTTAATCTATACCAGTGTAGCCTACCCTGTATCCCAACAATATCATAGTCCCACACTAATTATACGAGTATATCTAGTATTTATCTCTGACTTAACTCGCTGCCTCATTGCTTGCTTCCCTCTCGCTGTTTCCTGTAGTTTTCCGCCTTCTCCTTCCTTTCACTTTGTGATCTACGTGTATAAATTTTAATTTGCGCTAGTGTAACATCCTAATTTTTAGAGCCTTTTTGAAAATTTTAAAATAAAATTCACCGTTTGGATTTTTCTAGAATTAATGCAAGCTTAAAATGAATTTTTTTAATTAAAAGGCTTTAATATGATTAAAATAAAATGAAGTTTTATTGAAAGTATTTTATTTGAGTTCCATGAGTCTCAAGGTTTTTTTTTGAAATTTTCTGTGATTTTTTGATCTGTTTGCTATTTTCTAGAGCTCAAATAAATTTATTCGAATTTCTGAAATAGAAAAACCCTCAAAAATCCTAAAACAGTAATGGAGCGAGCCCATTACTGTTCACTCCAGCCCATTGAGTCTCAGCCATCTGATTCCTCTCCTATCATGTGTCATCAATCCCAGGTGCCGGTTACTGTTCATCTCCGTTCCTGTTCCGAACTCCGCCGCCGTTGTCCGCGTCGTCTCCGCCTCGGCATGCAAGCCCGTTCGGGTCTCTCTGCCATCTCTGAGCCGGAGTCCTCAATGTCCGTGTGTAAAAACCACACTGCTGCCCTCGTTTGCGCATCCCGCAGCACTGTCGTCCTGGCCAGCCTCGCCGACACTTCGTCGTTGACTCATCTTGCACCGCCGCCGTCGTCTTCATCACCAGCAACCCTATTTTCGCTGACGAGCGCAAATAGCGGAAGCAGTCACTCCGCCGCCTAGCAGCCTTCGACCTTCGCCATCGATGGGTCACATCCTGAGCTACCATCCTCTCCCCTCCTCATCATCACCAGCTAATCACTATACGACGCGTGTCACAGCAAGGTCGTCCAACTACCTCAGCAACCATCTGATTAGATCTGTACCATTACCAAGATCCAACGGTCGAGATCCATCCACATGGACCATTGATGACCGCTAGATCCTCATGACGTCAGACCGCACCCGTGCTGGCCAATGGTTCGCCTTCTCCGTGAACTGTGCTCATCGTGCACCGAGCCTATGCCACATGGGACCCACCAGTCAGAGGTCACTGTTCCATGAACCAACTTAGTCAGTGTCAGAACCCGGAGCAACGACTCCTAGATCCTCTGTGTAAATCGCACTAGTCCAGGATCAGCTAGTGCATACAGCGTAGAGCAAAGATAAATATCAACCATAATGACATTTATTAACTAAATATGGGCATGATTGCCAGAGTTTACATCAATGGCACATAAGCCAAATTAAATAATAAGCAGTGGAAGAAGAAGCCCACTGAGCCTGCCCACAGGCAAACGAAAGTAAGACGCGGCCTACTCGTCCAGATCTTCACCATAGTCGAAGTCGTCTTCCTCTGTGTAGAGATAGCAAGGTGAGTACAAACTTGTACTCCGCAAATCACTCGAAGAAATGCAACATAATGATAACAACATCAATGGAAGGCTTATAGGGTTAGTTTGAGCATAAAACAACATTTAAAGAAATACAGTAAATAGATTGAAATTGCTGAATTTAATACAGTAAGTAAAAACATTACTTGTACTTGAAAATAATACCGTTAGTGTAGGCTCCGACCAAACACCAACCTATCCACGGGCATCTCACCTGGATCATCTTTTTCGAAATATCTCGTATGGATTCCATCCATCCACACGTTTTCAATCACTCATGGATTCCATCCATCCACAAGGTTTTCATCTCTCATGGATTCCATCCATCCACAAGGTTTTTTAAAACCATTTTTGAAACACAAAGTCTAATCCATGAAAAACTTTTACTCAGCATGCTCATGACCATGGGCACGGCTATCCAGAATAGATTATACATTCTACAGAGGTTGTACAACTTTACCCACAAGTCATGATCATCCCGGATTGCCACGCGAGTTAATTACACACTTAGGTGTGTGGTGAGGAGATCATGACAAGACCTTTACAATGCAAAGCCTTCAACCTAGCCAAGCCAACTCTAAGGCTTCATCCCAGTAAGGAATCCACCAGACCGGCACCCCCTCTTGAGCCGAGTGAGACTTCACATGGCACACGCCATGCTCACTTCCAACCTACAACATGACTCAGATTGGGACTCATAAATTATTTAGCCAGGACTGTTCCATACCAACCTTATGGTAGTACGATAGGGCTTTGCAATAGTGGCTCACAGACCGATCCTTTATTGACTTAGGCTCTACCACATACCCCCTGTGCACGACAATCAACACTGTGTCGTCGAACAACAGTGCATGCCTGCACCCACCACCTAACCATTAGCCTAACTCTAAACCAGGTTTTATATTTTATTTCAAAATATTTCATAACCTATCTTGACTCACCAAGTCAAGAGTACATTTAGAGGAATCGTTTCATGTGAAAAGTTCATCATTTTATGTGAAAAGGTATCCCAACCCATTGTTTGTTTCTAAGCAAGACTAAGCATTTACTACCAAACGATCTCTAGCCATACTAGTGTACTAACAAGAGTTCAACCTAGGGTGACATGGCATAAGGATTTGCAATGTCAAAGAAGGTAATAACAAATAGGTATTAACTTAATTTAAAACTGAATTTAAAATACAATGAATAAAAATAGGCATGCAAAATTAATTTAAAACAACATAAATTTTATTTGAAATTTGGGATCAACATGATCAAGGTGTGTGACTTGTCTATCAAGGTGTGTGACTTGTCTTGCTCTGCAGTGGGGTGAGAGTCGTCGTCGAAGAAATCTACACGTGAAAATAACCCACTAAACTCAAATAAATTCAAAACAACTTCAAATATTGAAATTGAGGGCAAAAATGGATAGAGAGGATTTTTTGATGAATTTAGAAATTTGAATGGGCTCAATCAGAGTTAGGATGAAGGAGACAAGCTGTGGGAAGTTTAAAATAAGAGAAAAATGAATAAACTAGATTTTTTGAATTATTTTTCTAAAGGAAATTGGATTTATGACGTCAGTAATGAATTTTATTTTTTAGCTGAATTATTTTTCTACTGAAAAATCCAATTTATGATGTCAGCATAACGTCAGCCCAGAGAGAATATTTGGACAGAGGCTGATAGGCGGGCCTCGGTCTACATGGACCAGGTCCATGGACTAGAGAGAGGCGAGGTGGCGGTGTCACGACATGGTGTTGATGTGGCTGATGACTGGGCAATTTTGCTGACGTGGCAGCCAGGTGGCACTAACGTGGCTGCCACATGGGTCGAGGGGCCTCTGGTGCTGATGTGGCGGCACACGTGCCTACCACGTGGGCTTGAATGCTGAGGTGGCGACCCAGTGGCACACACGTGGCTTCCACGTGGGCCGAAAGGGTGGGGTGGTGCTGTCCGAATGGAGGTGGCACCCGCGTGGGCGCGGTGGTGTGCCACCATGCGCCATGTGGCATCCACGCAGGCTGGGCGAGCTGACGGGGCAGGCCGGCCAGGGAGCACACGGGGACCGGGGACTCGCCAATGTTCCGGAAGGCGGCGGCGGCCGGCGTTAGGTGCAAAAGGAAGAGGCGGTGACGGGGATCTTGGGGTTACCGGGCGTAGCACTCAGCAACCATGGGAGACGGCCGGTGGTGAGCGAAGAGCGGCAGTGCAGCTTGGGTCCGGGCGGCGGCATTGCTCCAGCAGGGCTGGGCCATGGCCAAGGGGCGGAGGAGGTGGAGGGGACCGCGGTGAAGATCAGGCCGCTGACGGTGGGGCTTGATTGCGGCCTGAGGTGCGGCAATTGCTCACCGGAGGGCTCATTGGCGCGCGCACGGGGAGAACTCGGTGCGGGGACTGCTCAGGCGCCAAGGAGAGACGAGGAGAGCGGGGGAGGTGGTGCGAGGAGGGCCTAAGCCAAGGAGGGGGTTTTTAGGGGCGGAGGGGAGCGGGCTGGCGCGAATTGCCCGCTAGAGTGGCGGGGGTGGCGGCGACCGTTGCGGAGGAAATGGGGAGTGCGGGGAGTAGGAAAGGGGAAAGGTGGGCGCGGAGCTTGTAGGAGGGGCGGTGCACGAGGGAGATGTAGGGCGGCGCTCACGTGGGAGATGGGAGGCCGGGAATGGCGGCGACGTCTTCAGCGGGTGGTTGCGGCGGGAGGAAGAAGACGGGCGGGGAGAAGGGGACGGCCGACAGCGGGGCTGCGCAGCAGAGAGGGGAAGAGGGTGTGGGCGCGACGGGTGGGTTGGGGAGAGAAAGAGAGAGAAGGCACCCAGGTGTGGGGTCAGGGAGATAGAGAGAGAGGACCGGGTGGCTGGGATAACGGTGGGAGGATCGGACAGCTGAAGGAGTTAAGTGGAGTGAACGGGGAAGATGGGCCAGGAGGCAAGGGCGAGGAGATCTGGGCTGCACACATGTCGGCCCAAGGGAGGGGGAAGGCAGGATTGAGTGGGCAACATGGACAGATCCAGATCGTCCACGCGTCAGTCGGAGGGAGAGGGAAGATTTAAATTTTATTTTTGGATTTTCAGAAAACCTGAGTGTTGTGGGGGGTGGCCCAACCCCCCACGACCAGGCCGTGCAACTAGCCTAACATGTAATAGACCCGATAGTGTAGAGGAATATACTCATGTAAATATACCAATGTACCCTCATCCTTTGTAAATACTAAGGGGTAGAATGGGGATTTCCCATTCTACCCCACTCATATATATAAGCCCCCAGGAGGGGCAGGAGGGGGGACATCCTCTCATTCTTACCAACTCTTTCACAGATCTGGCTCTCCTCTTCCTCTTCTACGAGCCCCCTTCTCTACCGTTTGGCCCGTAGCCATGACAGATGGTGCCGTCTGTGGGGACGACAAGAAGTTGCGTATGGAAGAGATTTCTCTAGCATTCAACAAAAGTGGTGGCTATGTGGATCTTTTCTGTTCCTGGATCATACAGCTTCATTCGTGGCATCGGTAGCATCTTGCAGACCACCAGCGACAAATAAGTAGTTCACTTGCTAAAAACTTTTCCATCTTGACTATAGAGGTGTATTTGCTTCGCCTATGTGTTTCGCCAAGTTTGGTAGGCGGTGTATCGAATAGATCTAGTCGTATGGGTTTTGCCTGTATACTTCTCCATGTTTTGTATGGTGTACTGAGTAGATCTAATCGTTGCCTCAGCTTCGTTGGGAGTGTTCATGCAGGGAAATGATGCCTTGGACGACCTGAGGGCACGATCCTCCTAGCCAGGGAGCCTGTGCGCCTTCGGCTTGTCCACGCTGGACTCCGCACGAGGTACACCTCGCCGAGCACGCCGTCCGTCATCGCGCAACCGTGGACTCCGCGTGGTCGAAGCCTTCGGCCGCCTCGGAGCCTCCTCCGTGCGATCGAGAGCTCCGTGCTATCCTCTAGTCTCTGCTTCCTGAAGTCTCTCGCCAAGTATTCAGTATACTCCATGCATGCATGTTACTTTATATACTTCATGCATGCACGCTGATTTACATCATGCATGCATGTTGCTTTATATACTTCATACATGCACGCTGATTTACATCATGCATGCATGTTGCTTTGTATACTCCATGCATGGCACATGCACACGTGATATTTATGTGTGATCGCATGTGAGTTGAGGAGGTGCGGTGCTTTGCACGCTTCGCTTCGCCGAGGTCTGAGCTGGCCACACCTACCTCACCGCGGCTTTGCCGAGGGAGCTTGCACGTCTTCGGCTCGACCACACTGGACTCCGCACGAGACGAGGACCTCCCCGACCGTGAACTCTACACAGAGGAAACGGGCTCCGCACAGGCGAGCCCGCGACTCTCCGACGTCGAAGTCCTCTACAGTTGCGGCCTTGGCGCAGCACAAGTACGCGCCGTAGTGACCTCCGCGCGCTACATCCATCCATGCATGCGCAGGTGCAACTATCATGGACGTACATCCATCCATGCTTCAAATATCCATTCATACACATGCATATGTTGATGGATAAAGCCCAGATCTGTGCAATCACTCGTAAGAACAAAGTGCCAGATGGTGAACAGTAAAATTCAGAGAAAACGCAACGCAGTTCAGAGAACGCACGCGACAGAAGTTTTGGGGCAATTTTCTCCACTTTCTGTTAAGATGCAAAGATGCGATTACACGCCATATAACAGGCTAACAAACTTGGAACGTGCTAACCCACGATCCGGAATTAGAGGAACTTTCTAACCGTGCAAAGATTGCACGTTACAAAATAGGAAATGCAATATTCAGAGAAAGAAAGGAAATGCTGAAATCTGAATACTAAACTTTTCGACCGTTGCCTTCTAGCCTGACCGAGTCCTTCTTCTTCAGAATCTCCAAGTCAGGATTATTAGCTCACAATCTCCCCCTTAATCCTGACTTGGATTCAAATCTTGAACTCCTATCAGCTGGCGCATCGCTCCCAGCTTCACTCCTGACAACGGCTTTGTCAGACAATCAGCACGTTGATCTCCTGTACTGACAAACTCCACAAGAATTTGCTTCCTTTCCACACATTCCCTGATGAAGTGGTACTTGCATCTATGTGCTTACTACGCCCATGGAAAACGGGTTTTCATCAGAGCTATTGCCGATCTGTTGTCAACAAATAGAACTACTGGTTTCGATTCGTTCTGTCACCACGACAATACTTCTCAACCAAAGCGCCGACACGCTGCAGCCGTGGCAGCCATGAATTCAGCCTCACGGCTAGACAATGCCATCTGCCGCTTTTGGGAGCTCCAAGTCACTAGGTTCTCGCTCAGGTAGAAAACCATTCCACTGGTGCTCCTTCTTCCATCGAGATCCCCTGACAAGTCACTGTCAGAATAGCCAAAGATCCTCTCCTCACTGTTTCCCTTCACATAGGAGAGACCGAACTGGACTGTCCCCTTGAGATACCTCAGTATCTGTTTCACTGCTTTGTGGTGAAGGACAGTAGGCCTTTCCATGTACCTGCTTGCCATTCCGACTGTGTATGAAAGATCCGGCCGGGTATGCAACAGATACCTAAGACAGCCGATCACACGCCTGTATTCCTTGGCATCAACTGGAGTCCCTTCTGAGTCCTTGTGCAGTCTAGTTTTGGGTTCCATTGGGAACTTTGTTGCATTGCAATCTTCCATCCCGAATTGTTGCAAAATCTTCTTGGCATAAGCAGACTGTTTGAGTAAAAACTTACCCTCCTGCTGCTCCACTTCTATTCCCAAATAATAAGAGAGCAAACCCAAGTCACTCATTTCAAATTCTGCCATCATCTGCTCCTTGAACCTCAGAATTTCTGCAGTACTTCCTCCTGTTACAATCAGGTCATCCACATACACACCTATGATGAGTTTGGTTGCTTCAACTCCTTTAGTGTATACTGCCTGTTCTTGTGTACACCTCCTGAACCCCAGCTGTCTCAAACTCTTGTCCAGACGTGTGTACCAAGCTCGGGGTGCCTGCCGCAGGCCATACAAAGCTTTTGTTAACTTGTAAACTTTGTGTGGCTGGTCTTTCACCTCAAAACCTTCTGGCTGAGTAACATAGACCTCCTCTTCCAATTCCCCATTGAGGAATGCAGACTTTACATCCAAATGATGCACCTCCCAAGCTTGATTTGCAGCATGTGCTAAGATTACCCTGATTGTGTCCAATCTGGCAACCGGAGCAAAAACCTCTTCAAAGTCAACTCCATACTTCTGCACATACCCCTTTGCAACCAACCTTGCCTTGTGTTTGACAACCTGTCCATTTGAGTCTCTTTTCAACTTGAACACCCATTTTAAACCAATGGGTTTGTGACCTGCAGGCAATTCTGTCAGTGTCCAGGTCTTGTTCTTTTCAATGGACTCTAGCTCCTTCACCATTGCATCAAACCAACAATATTCTGTTGATGCTTCCTTGTAACTTGCAGGCTCATCTGACAAGGATAACATCAGCTCCCCTCTTCTTCTTCATCGGTGATGACACTTCCATCGTGTCGGCATATATTTCGCTAATGAGCAAAGCTGGTCCATCAGATGTTTCGGGTGAAGATAGTCCCTGGACTGAGCTACTTGTGTCTGCACTCATTTGAGGTGTGGAAGGACTTGGCATTTCAGTTGCAACTTGCCCACCTTCTGGATCAACACCTTCTTCAGTGGATGCACTATTACCCTGATCTTCTCCAGTGAGAGGTAATGCCCCTTCTCCCGAGCTAGCTTGGTTTCGATGCGATGGCGATCATTTGAATAGAGAGAGTCAAGAATTACCAGTTGTTCTTCTTCTGCTCCCCTTTCAGCACTCCACTTCCACTCAAGATTCTCCTGGAATATCACATCACGGCTAACATGCAGTTTCCCACTCCGGGGATCAAACAACCGGTGTGCTTTGCAGTTCTCCTCCACACCCAAATAAACCATTGGTGTGCTTCTGTCTTCTAACTTCTTGATATGTGGAGTGGTATTCTTGGCATAAGCTGTGCAACCAAAAACTCTTACATGTGCAAGGTGAGGTTTCCTACCTTCCCATTTCTCAAATGGTGTACACTCTCCTGAATTTTGGTTGGCGATCTGCTCAACAAATAAACAAGCATGTCGTGACTTCTCCCTGAATTTTGCCGGCAACCGCATGCTCTTGAGCAGTGCTCTGGCCATTGCCATCGCAGTGCGATTGCGACGTTCAGCAACTCCATTTTGCTGAGGGGTGTAGGGGGCAGTTAGATGTCTCTCAATTCCAGCTTCTTCACAAAACCGAGTGAATTCTGCCGACAAGAACTCTCCTCCACGGTCTGTCCTGAGGGTTTTGATCCTAAGATTAGTTTTGTTTTCAGTCACCCTTTTGAACTTCTTGAATGCCTGAAGAGCTTCACTCTTTGCAGATAGTGCATAGACCCACATCCATCTCGAGTAATCATCTATGATTAGGAGGAAGTATTTATTACTGGCAAGAGTGCAGGGAGTAATTGGACCACAGATGTCTGCATGAAGAAGTTCCAACGGCTTGTCAGCTCTGAAGTTTGCCAGCCTTGGGAATGACAGTCTGGCTTGTTTGGCAATTACACAGCTTCACAAAACCTGTTTGGATGAGCCACCTCGGGACACCAACCGCTAGTTTCTTCTCACCCAGACTTCAAATCATGAAAGTTCACTTGTCCAAGCCTTGCGTGTCACAACCACGCCGGGTTGTCAATACTTGACAATAGACAGATTGCCCTTTCAGTTTCGGACTAATCTTATACAACCGATTCTTGGTTCTCTTCACTTGCATCAGCAGCTTTCCATCTCTGCCATATACCCGCATCAAATCTCCTGACAAGTGCACTTCATTGCCTTCCTCAGTCAGTTGCCCCACACTAATGATATTACTGCATAATCTTGGAATGTAATACACATCTTGGAGCAGCTTCTGATCACCATTTTTGCAGGTAAAGACAATCGATCCTTTCCCCATGATTTGGACGGTGGAACCGTCACCCAATCTTACTCTCCCTGTGATCTTCTCATCCAACTTCTGGAATTTCCCTCGGCAGCCAGTCATATGATTACTGGCGCCATTATCAAGGTACCAAGTGTCTTCACTTTTGTCGCCTCGGTACACCTCTGGCTTCAGCTTCTCTTCATTGAGCAAAACAGTCTCCTGCTTGTCCTGCTCACAGTGTGCCTCTTCCAGAGATTCTGCCAACATGAGTGCCGGCTCCTCCTCGACAGCACAGAGATTAGCTTCTCCTTCCTGCTTCTTGCTCTTGCACTCGGACGCATAATGCCCCATATTGCTACAGCTGTAACATTTGATTTGGCTCTTGTCTCGAGTTCCCCGGCCTCCACTGCCGGTGTTGCCAAAATTCTCTTGGCTTCCTCGGCCGCGCCTGCCTCGACCACGGCCTCGTCCTCTTCC
The DNA here is from genome assembly GCA_036346575.1 of Dendrocalamus sinicus. Taxonomy (NCBI): domain Eukaryota; kingdom Viridiplantae; phylum Streptophyta; class Magnoliopsida; order Poales; family Poaceae; genus Dendrocalamus; species Dendrocalamus sinicus. Next base: position 8,121,679 of record CM070674.1, on the reverse strand, counting down.
TCTTCCTCGGTCAGAGTTATTGGGTTGATGTCCCTTGCCACCAGACGACGAGCTTCCACCGGTTCCCTTCTGCCGAGCCTGCCACTCGGCATGTGTAAGCAGCAACTGCCCATCAGCATTTGTGGTGCCACTTTGCAACTTTGCAGCTCTCTCTTCATATGCTTTCAATCTACCAATGGCCTCCTCAAAAGGCATAGTAGCCAAGTCATAGAATTGCTCAATTCCGGCCACAACATTAATGAATTTCTTAGGCACAGAATCGAGTAACTTTTTGACAAGAGCTGCATCATCCAGCGTAGTTCCCAGAAGGGTGTATTTACTGGAAATAGCACTGAGCTTACCGGCGAATTCATCGATGGTCTCGGTCTCCTTCATTCGAAGTGCATCAAGTTCACTCTTCAACGTCTGCAACCGGGCTTGCTTCACTCTTTCTGCTCCCAAGTACCTCAACTTGAGTGCGTCCCAGATCTCCTTCGATGTCTTCTTCTTTGCAATCTGCAAAAGCACATCTTCAGGGACACTTTGCAGTATATACGCCCGAGCCATCTTGTCCTTCCTTGCGTTCACTTGTGCTCCTTCTGCAGGTTCCACTGATTCCCATACTCCCTGAGCATCGAGAATGGCCTCCATTCTAATCGCCCACATGGGGTAATTAGCCGGAGTAAGCATCGGCGGATGAAACGGCATCGCACCGCCTTCCCTCCCCGCCTGCTGTGGAGCGAGCGCCATCTTCAAGCTGGAGCAGTGGTTACACTACCAGGCTCTGATACCAGATGATGGATAAAGCCCAGATCTGTGCAATCACTCGTAAGAACAAAGTGCCAGATGGTGAACAGTAAAATTCAGAGAAAACGCAACACAGGTTCAGAGAACGCACGCGACAGAAGTTTTGGGGCAATTTTCTCCACTTTCTGTTAAGATGCAAAGATGCGATTACACACCATATAACAGGCTAACAAACTTGGAACGTGCTAACCCACGATCCGGAATTAGAGGAACTTTCTAACCGTGCAAAGATTGCACGTTACAAAATAGGAAATGCAATATTCAGAGAAAGAAAGGAAATGCTGAAATCTGAATACTATGCCAAGGAGGAGGTTTTTAGGGGCGGAGGGGAGCGGGCTGGCGCGAATTGCCCGCTGGAGTGGCGGGGTGGCGGCCACTGCGAGAGGAAATGGGGAGTGCGGGGAGTGGGGAAGGGGAAAGGTGGGCGTGGAGCTTGCAAGAGGGGCGGTGCACGAGGGAAATGTAGGGCGGCACTCACGTGGGAGATGGGAGGCCAGGAATGGCGGCGGCGTCTTCAGCGGGTGGTTGCGGCGGGATGAAGAAGACGGGCGGGGAGAAGGGGACGGCCTGACAGGCGGGGCTTGCTGCGCAGAGAGAGGGGGAAGAGGGGTGTGGCTGCTGACGGGTGGGCTGGGGAGAGAAAGAGAGAGAAGGCACCGACAGGTGGGGTCAGGGAGATAGAGAGAGAGGAATGGGTGGCTGGGATTACGGTGGGAGGATCGGACGGCTGAAGGAGTTAAGAGGAGTGAACGGGGAAGATGGGCCGGGAGGCAAGGGCGAGGAGATCTGGGCCGCACACATGTCGGCGCGAGGGAGGGGGATGGTAGGATTGAGTGGGCAACATGGACAGATCCAGACCATCCACGCGTCAGTCGGAGGGAGAGGGAAGATTTAAATTTTATTTTTGGATTTTTAGAAAACCTGAGTGTTGTGGGGGTGGCCCAACCCCCCGCGACCGGGCCGTGCAACTAGCCTAACATGTAATAGGCCTGATTGTAGAGGAATATACTCATGTAAATATACTAATGTACCCTCGTCCTTTGTAAATACTAAGGGGTAGAATGGGGATTTCCCATTCTACCCCACTCATATATATAAGCCCCCAGGAGGGGCAGGAGGGGGGACATCCTCTCATTCTTACCAACTCTTCCTCAGATCTGGCTCTCCTCTTCCTCTTCTACTAGTCCCCTTCTCAACTGTTTGGCCCGTAGCCACGACATTAAGGAAATTCAAAAAGACTCAGAAAATATGAAATAAATTCCAAAAATTCTAGAAAAATTTACAAAAGTTCTTGGAGATATTTTGAACTTAGATAAAATATTTCCAACTAAAGTTGGCATTATATTTTATGCTTGAAATACTTTTTAATTTCAAAATAGATTTGAAACTCTAGAAAATTCAAAAAACCAAATAAAAGCCAAATAAATCCAAGTAATTAATTTGAATTAGGATTTGTATAGAAAATCAAGATATCACTTTATTTAATAGTTTTTTTATATTTTTTCTTAAATTACTTTTCAAATCCAGCCTTTTTAAAACAGAAATTTAGGGCAATTCAAAATTAAAATTTAGGCACCAAAACACATGTTTTTATTTTTACCCAAACTAATTTAATTTAATAATTTTTCCTCACTCAAATATTTGGAATAAACAATTTGGAAATTTATTCTGATCAATGACCATGCATGCCCTATGTCGGACCAAATTTTCAATCCAGAATCCTGTGATGCACCGCACTATTCCTGAATCAGTAGATAGTGCGCACATGTACATTGCTATGTCAATTCATACATTGCATGAACATAATAAACCATAATATTACAGATCGAGTTTAAAATACACCGCGTCAAGCATGGGTTTACATAAGGGCGAACAGGCCAAATATCTACATTACAAAGACATTAGTGGAAGCAAAAAAGAAGACCATAATCCACGTGCAAGCGATCGAGAGGTAATGTGTACAACATATATCAGCTAGACTTAGCTAATATATGTGCACACAATCTCCATTAAGTCTACTTGTGTAGGACCTGAAATCAAGAAGCCGTCCTAGTTTCCATCGTTGTTTCCTCCATCCATGGCAGGGTATCTTCATATGCATAGTGGTCTTGGGTCCTGGTTTCTGATTTTAATAATGTGAGGGTGAGCACAAATCCACCGTGCTCCACGAGCCAATACACAAAATGCAATAAGTAATATGCATGGCTTATCAAGGAAAGGCTCAGGTTTATTTTATTTGCCATCAATTGCTTTTTAGAATAGGTTACTTAGAAATTTCCTATGACCTAGCATTTTAGACTTGAAACATAATGTGTAAAAGAATGTATTCATAATAGCGATCCAGATACCATCCACCTTTACATGGCTTCTGCACCATATGCTAACGTTTCAGTGTTATAACCGCTTACATTGTCACTGGGGCGATACCCAGGGTAACACAAATCAGAGCTTTCCACTGCCCACCACTTTTTAGTACCACCCACAAAGTTTTTAAAATAGAACTATATCTGGTTAGTTCCCATGCCCGCCCTTGACCGTGGGCACGGCTATTCGAATAGCTTTCACTCTGTAGAGTTTGTACATTTTACCCACAAGAGACAATATGCTCGTTGCTCCACATAATTCCTTAGTCATGTGGTTGAGTAAATCATCACAAGGCTGTTACAATGTATTTTTCCCAGCAGAGTCACGTCTGCTAAGGTTTCACTCCCTTTGGGGCATGACCACCCTTCCAGGAGTCCCCTCTTGCGCCATTACGTCGGAGGATGTGGCCATCCTCTGCCCGCCTGTGGTCATACCGACGCAACCCATACTGAGTTGATGTAAATTAGTTAGCCCTACCTACAATTTGCTAGCTTGTGGTTGTACTGTTGTACACTGGGAGGTCATCACAAGATTCGGTCCTTAGGGTTATCTGGGCGGTTCTACCACAATCCTCACACCGTGCTTCCACTGCACCACATACCAGCCCCCCGTACCATCCGCCTAGATATTTAAGCAAGTTGGGGTTTTAGGAGCATAAAATAATCATGTCAAAATACACCAATCATTTCCATCATGACTTCCCAAACCAGTTTCTCATGATTTAAAAGTGATGCCTGGGGCATTTTCGTGCCCCGATTACCTAAGCAGTACTAAGCAGTGGCATATAATTACGAACTTATTTTCAAAAGTTGTACCATTATAATTTTTACTAAGGTGACAAAGCACAGATATTCAAGTGTTCCAAATGAATGTAATACTAATAAGTTCAGTAATGGGTATATAACTAGAAGCTGGAAATCAACATAAATTTGCACATAAAACAAAAACATGCAATTTGATAATTGAAAATGGAATTAATTTGCAAAAAATGTAGGTTCAACATGATCAAAGTATTGACTCACCTTGGTTACAATTGGCTTGGTCTTGATCATCGAGAGTTGCTTTAGCTTCAGCTTCTTCCTCTTGGGTCTCGTACGCTATTTTTATGTCGCGTGAAAATTTGGATAAAAATTAGTAAACCAAACAAATTCCCATAAAAATTCAAATGAGCTTCAAAAATTATGGTTTCATTCGCATTGGATAGATATTGAATTTACATGAATTTAAAATTTTGTTTCACTCAATTTGGAGTTAAAATGAATAAGTTATGCCCTTTTGAAGTTCTCAGTTTAAATAAATCCGGAAAATAATTAAAACCTAACATGTGGGGCCCACAACAGAATTTTAATTTTTCTTTTATTTTTCCTTCTCTGTACCTATGATAGGTGGGTCCGGTTACTGTTTTAATTAAAGGGCATGGCCCACATGTCAGTGAGTGATTTGGACTAACCAGCCAACATTAGCATTAATTACTCATCATTAATCATAATCTAACCGTCTTAACCAGTTTTAATCACGTGGCTACCGATGACAACATGGTCGTAGCTCGAGTGGTCGTAAACGACTTCATAGTCGTAAGTCCGATTGTGTGGTCGAATGACTTCATAGTCGTAAGTCCGATCGTGTGGTTGTAATGAGTATCGTACTTGTAGTCCTCTCGTCGACGCCACGAGCTCGCCGACGGAAGAGATGGCGGCGGAGTGAGCATCCCAAAATGGGTTGCTCACGCCGCGCCTACCCATAGGAAAAGCCTTGCCGCCAATTTGGCTAGGGCGTTGGCCAGCGGCGACCGTAGGCGGCGACGGAACAAGGGAGGGGTGGCTACGGTGGCTCACGGCACTAGAGCTCAATTAAGTGAGAGGGGATCATCTATGCGGGCTCAGGAGTCTACCTCGGGGGTCGGCGCGGCTCGGGAATGGCGGTGGTGAGCTGGCGGCGTGCGACGGCGAGCGACAGAGATGGCGCACAGTGAGGGCAAAGTAGAGGTGATGAGAGGTCCGGTTAAGGATGGGGATGGCTTTACGTCGCTCCAAGGAGGCTCAGTTGAATCGACTTGGCGTAGTTCCGAGTGGCAGATCAATCGCTGGCCGGTGTTGGGGAAGAAGGGGCTGCCGGCGAACTGTGGGGCACGGGAGGCTAATTGCTTCGGGTGGGAAACTGAGTGAAGTGCGGTGAAGCGAATGAGAGTGTGGGCTGGGCTTTATAGCCGCGGAAAAGGCAGTAGTGGCAGAGGGGCAGTTGACCGGTCGAGTCCACAATGGCGGCGGCGCGGTTATAGTGCTGGCGACGTGACTACGGCCGGTATGGGCATGACTGCACAGTGGCCGTGACAGTGCAGTTGGCGACGCTCTAGTCGAGGTGGATATGACAGGGCAGAAATACTGTGGGTGACGGGGGCGGTGTGACCAGCACGGCGGTCGGGGCAATGCAACAGCGACACTGTGAGCAATGCAACAACGGTACTGTGGCAGCCCTTAGTAGGATGGCGTGGTGTTAGGCGACGACCGACAGAGCTCGTGAGACACGGCGACGAGATGGTGACAGAGCGCGCGAGGTGAGGTGAAGCTTCGGCCTCGCTGAAGTGAACTGCGAGGAGGGCTGGGGGTGGGGAGGGGGAGAAGAAAGGTTGAGCCGGCCTAGACCGGCTCGGCCAGGTCGATTCATTTTTATTTATTTATTTATTTATTTATTGGTTTATATATATATATATCCACATCTGTATGCTTATCCATTTGTTACATTTTTCATGATTTTCTTCATTTGTTGGAACCTCAACCAAAAACTCAAAGAAACACCATTAAAATCCAAATATCGAGAAAATATATTTCAAAACAATTTGAGGGTTACACGTTTCCAAATTCAAATTTTCGGGATGTTACACCCTAATCCTATGTGGTCGCCACATGTCAGTACACATGGATACCACGTCAGCCAACTGAGCCGCTAGTGCCACGTCACCCAGCCATGTCAGCGATGATGTCATAATTAGGATTTCCTTCAAAAAAATAATTTCAATAAATCTTATTTTCCTTTTTCTCTAGATTAAAATTTTCAACAGCCAGTTCTCCTTCGTCCTAGCTCCGATTGACCCGATTCTTTTTCCTAAATTCATATAAAATTGAGCTCTATCTTTTGATTCTAGTTTTGAAGTTTTTGGAGTTTTTTTAGATTTTATTTGTGTCTCGTTCGCTTTCTCTCCCATTAGATAACGTATTCAAATGAGGCGCAAGCGGGGGTGTGAGGCGAAACCCTAGGTAGTGAAATCAAGTTGCAATTGAGCATTTCAAACCATTCAGCCATCCTTTGATAAGCCTTGCATACTGTATTGCATCTTTGTTACAAATGACTTGCTGAGTACTCTATGTGCTCACAGCTATATCTATATTTGCTTAGATGCTGAAGAAGAGCCAAATCAGACAAAGGAATTTTAAGGAGGTTTCATCGACGATTCCGCGGATTAGGACTTCGCTCTCCAGTTGATTGCGTGTGGACATATTGAATGGTTACTATGCTTATTTATGTTTTTCCACTGCTAATTTCTTAAGCACTTCAAGCTATTGTCTGTAAGCTTGGCCATAAGGTCGAAACTCTGATAATTAATAATATTTGAGTCTTTTCTTAGTAACTCGTGATGTTATTGATACTTCATCTATATTTACACTATGTACACTAGCGTGATTCTAGACTAGTGCGGAATACACAAGAGAGTTCGGATTTGCAGATTCGGGTCTCGATAGCCAGGCTCGTTACCTGCCCTATTTCCCAACAACTAGCAGCGGAAGCACGCCGCCACACTGTGCTAGCTACCACATGGACCGAAGTAAAAGAGCCGAGCCGACAATTCGTAAGAGGGACTTCTCTAAAAAATTAAGGAACCCATACGTATTTCTGGAGAAAGCGAAGGGTTTTTCCACATTTTTGGTACTGTGCTTGTAGTCCAGTGTTTGCTTGTCTTTGAGTCCTTGTATATATATTTGTTCTTTCGGCTTCTCGATACAATTACACACTAATTCATCTGTTCCTCAAACATGGTTTTAAAATAGGTTCGAAAAACCTAGCTCCAAAATCATTTCCGCTTCCACTACCCTCGGCAGGAGCAATCTCCGCTCCTACGGGGACTAATGTAGATCCTTTAACATTAAAGAGCAAAGTCGAGGGCAACAAAGTGATGCACAATAAGAGGGCAATAGTGACGTCATGCAAGGATGGGCTGCAAACAACAGAGCGATTTTCTGCTAATTACTATAGCACTCCCACTATATACACGCCTATCGCAAAATACACTGTAGCATCAACACTAGGTTGTCTTGTGCCGTTGTATTGTTGCATATGATCTAGTCCTAGGATTGTCAACGGATCGAATAGTGGTCATCTCTTATTTGTATTCGTATTTTTTAGACAAATATGACTATTAGTCTAAATATGCTCGAGTATGAATATGAATAGAATATTATAACAAATATGAATACGGATCGATTACCTACTCAATTCGGTCGAATGCGAATATTCTATAGTATAATGAAGTTTAGCAAATTGACGTCGGTTTCATAGTAATATTTATGCCCCTTTTTCTCTAGTTTATCACATAAACATTGGTCATGGGTGCTATTTTGCCACTAATCCTAACTAATTCTAGATATATTGCAAATAAATCGGTTATGAACATATCGAATTTGGCTAAAAAGATTCATTGGAGAATGTGCCAAAATGAAAACATGAAATACCAAATTAGAGTCCGATATGTCATTCACATTTTACCCCTAGTCGCTTGCTTGTGGATATATATACATATACATACATACATACATACATACATACATATACATATACATATACATATACATATACATATACATATACATATACATATACATATACATATACATATACATATACATATACATATACATATACATATACATATACATATACATATACATATACATATACATATACATATACATATACATATACATATACATACATAAATTAGAGTAGGCCGAGGAGCACGCGCTGCACAGCATTGAGTTGAGGCGGCGATGCAGAGCTAAGGCACAGATCGGTGGAGCGACGGCGAGAGCGGAGCACGAGTGCGGCGAGGTCCATGCGGCGGATGAGGCTGCTCGTGGCGGCCGGTGGGGGCAGTAGGCGTGGCCGGAGGAGGCAGCTGGTGGCCAGCACTACGGTGGAGGCTGGAGTTGGTGCTGACCGACGATGGTGACCGGCAGTGGCGGAACCAGGATTTCGCTACGCCCTAGACTCAATGGTGAAATGATCTAGGACTGGACCATGAAAATATCACTATAGGTTAGGCTGAATTTACCTAGGCTATACACTAGCTATTTTTCTATACCCCGGACTGAAGCCTACTCTACCCGAGGCCTAGTTCCACCCCGTGGTGGTGTCGATCGCGCAGGCGGTGGCAGTATGGTGCCTTCTGGCTGGGAGGAAGTAGTAGGCAAAATCTTGCCAAAATTTCGTGACCCAACGAAAAAAATTAGTTCTCTCTCTCCATGCGCCCCTAGCCCCCAATTCAGGTATCGAATCCCACCTCGTATGCCCATTTGGGTCCCACACAAGTTCTAACAAATGAAAAAGAAATAAGGGCCAGTCGAGAATCGAACACACGACCGCTCACTCATGACGATAGCCCCATACCACAAGACCATACCACAAGACCAGAGCACAAGTTACATAACGTGTCCACTTTACTTCCTTTTATCCTTAGATTTTAAGGTTTAAAACTTAAATTTGATTCAAACCATTTGACCAACATTTTCACTGAAATGCCAAAATTTGTCATTTTGCCTCTTTCGTTACCCTCCAAAATAAATTACAAAATGAAATAGCTTTCCCTGGTAGTAGCAGGGGGAGAGCAGGCACTGTTGGTGGAGCAGGGGAAGAAGAAGGAGCTAGAGAAGCTGTCAGCGCTGGTGGAGAGGAGAAGAAAAAGGGAAATGAAGAATAGGAAGATAGTTACTAAATGTTGTTGGCATGTGTCGTACCTGGATTTGATCAATCCAAAATCCTATGTGATTCTACTACACTATTCTCTAGATCAGTAGATAGTGCTCACAGATGCATCATTGTATACCAAAAATATATCATGCGAAAGCGTAGATAATCTAGTAATAATCTTACACATGGGCCGATCGGGCTGACAGCAATAAAATGCAGCGATGAAAACTTCCACAAGTGGGACCCTTAGGACACGCCCACAAGCAGCCAACTAGGGTTTGCGACCTAGCTCTTGGTCTCATCGTCTTCCAGCTCTATAGATTTATTTTTAATGATGTAGGGCTTGACTCTATTCTTCGTACTAAATAATGGTAATTAAGTAAGAATGAGTACAACGGTACTCAATATGCCACCACACAGAATGCAATAATGATAGATGCAAAGTTGTTAAGGGAGGCTTGAGGTTCTTTTAGTTGCTAAAGATATCATTTTGAAAGTTACAATAAATAGGAAAGCTCCTAAGATTTAGTAGTTTTTAACCAAACCAGATTTTCTAAAGTTGTTTAAGAGAATGTTGTAATAATAGTATCACAGGTTACATCCACATTTTACAGTGCATGGTTACCTCCACCGAATGCTAGTTTTGATCATGATCACCACAGGAGTACAATTCCCTTTAGGAAAAGCCAGAGTCGGTGATACATCCGCCCGATGAGTTTTTATCCCACCTATAAAGATTTTTGAAATAGAACTAACTCGAGGAAGTTTTCATATCTGCTCTTGAACATGAGGATGGCTCTTCAAACAGTTTATACTATGCAGAGACTATATATCTTTACTCACAAGAGACAATCAATCCAATAGCCCTACACGATTCCTTGGTCATGTACATTGAAGGACTGTCATGCAGTTTTTTATAGTTACCTCGCTCTATTGCCAGTCCACCTATATGAAGCTTTTCCCACCCGAGGTAGGTCTTCATAAGTTGTGCAGGAAGTCATACCCTAACATCTAGCACAACTGGACTATGACATTTCATAGCACTAGTGAAATGGGTACATATCACCTTAGATAGTGTCCCATTAATGCCAGACCTTGGTTCGCACATGCACACTCTACTCCTCCACCAGTGAAATGGCTCTAAGGTCTAGTAACCCTACTTGGCCCAGTTGCACATTGTAGACTTATGGTTGTACTATTTTACAATAGGAGATTATCACAAGATTAATGTGTGAACTGTTCTTGCTCCAGACCTAGTGAGCTGCTCTTATGAGCATGTTCGACCGGCTCTAGGTGCTTGTTGCTACCTCTACTCCCCACGAGAGGATAATTCCCAATAGGGATTTTTTATTCAGTCAACGGCTTCCCTACAAGTTGGACATGGTTTAGACAATAGCTAATGTCAAATTGGGTATATTACATTGAGTATATAGTCTAGATGCTTAGGCATACACTAGTTTTCATTAAGTTTGATCATTTGGAAACATTTGCGCGTGGATATGGTTGTTTTCGAAATGTTGGATTAGAGGAGGAATCTCTATTAGTTTGGTATAAAATAAAATGAAAAACCTAATTTTTAGATGTGGGTGAGTTATATGATAAACTATAAAATATAATAAAGTATCTCGCATGTAGATAGGGGGAGGTCCTCGCCTAGGTCAACTAAGGACCGAATGCTGTTGGGCACATCTAAGTCACCATATAACCGCATGTGCTATACGGACTCTAGCTTTAGCTAATTAAGTTGTCTAGATCTAGCCTTGCATTTTGGTAGACCAAAGTAGTGAGGTCATTCTGAGTAAGGTTTGCTCATAGGGGCTACCTCACTATGGTATTGGGACCAAAACTTGCTAATATAATGATGAATGCTCACTTAGGAGAAGGGCACATCTAAGTGAGGGTTTGTCCATTGGGGGAAGGACACGCTCAAGTGAGGGTTTGTCCATTTATTGGTCTGGTGCAAAGTTAGATCTAGATGATCTAAGTGCTATATGATAATCACTTTCGTCACACTCCAAAAAAAAGCGTGAAGTTGCCAACAGTATATTTGATTATCTCATATGGGTAAAGTTGTACAACCTCTCAAAAGTGTTAAAAACTATTTAAATAACCATGCTCGCTGTCATGAGCATGCTTGGATGCAACCACAATAGGTATATTTTTATTTTCAAAACTATTCCACTGAACATAATTGGGTTGTATGTACGTCTAATTTTGTGCTGTGCCCATGGGTGGGAATTGTGTGACGTTCACAACCGAGGAAGGTCATGAATAGATATGATTTACTGTTATTAAAGTTACATCAATATTATTTCCTTACATGTCAAATACTCTTCACAATTCCGTCGCAAATTACTACTTATTGATATTGCAAATAAATCTCAGAACTTAGCATATACATACGTACGTACGTATATACATACATTGTCGATTCATTGTGAACTGCATTGTCGGTCTGCACATGGTCCATTAGACAACTGTTTGCAACAACGTATCTTTATTAATTAACACATAGAGTTTGTGGTGGTGGTTCATCTGCCCCTCCGAACTCCTTTGCACCTTGCTAAAAAAATTTTATACACACGCGAACAAACACATAATAGGATGTCTTAATACGTATCAAAGCACACGTTTTCAATTAGTTCGTATAGGGAAGTTTTTTTAGAAGTGAGCTAACGAATCAAGTTAGAGTAAAATTCAAATTAACAAGTATAATTAAAGTAATTTTGAATCGAGTCAATGAGCTTCTTTTCCCTCTCTTGCCATTTTCTTGCCCAAGCAACGTTGTCCTCTAGGTAGACTGTATACAATGATCTAGTAAAAAGAATAAATCCATGGTGTCCTCTCTCTACCATCGCCAGTATTACATCCAAAGGTTGATAGCAACTATCAACAGGGAGTCCAAGAACTCGTGACATCTTTATATCCAACAATTTAGTGGATGAATTTGATACACTCCTATTTTACAATTTTGTTCTCAGAGCGGCTTTAAGTCCCGCTCGGTTGGGCTAAAAAGCTATGGCTTATGGCTAAAATTACACTGTAGTGCCTGAAATTTCACTGTAACTAAAGGTGGCTTATTTGGCGTAATTAAATTTAAAAAATTTAAAAACAGAAAAAATATGCTAGCTTATCACGGACAATGCAAACGAATACGGGAAAAAAAGAACCAAAAAAAAAGCTCAAAAAAAGCCAAAAGTTCAAAAAAGACGAAATTTATGAATAGTGAAAAATAAGCCAGAAGCTGAAGCCGAAACGAGCGGGGCCTCACCTGGCACATGGTTCAATGACAGCAACCCAGTCCACCCCACTTTAATTACTCTCCATATTAAGTACATGGAGGATATATATGGAAAATTCACTCAATAGAACATCAAACAGGGAAATTTAGCTAAATTATCACAATCGTCCTCAACTGTGATATAACATCCAATTTACAACAAATTATGCCACATAACACTCCTGTTAGTTAAACACATAAACCATTGTGTTAGTCTCTGCGTTTCACAATAAACGTTCAAGTCTATCATACGCACACATCAAGGAGATATGGGTGTGTTTGGTTGAGCTGTGGCTTCAAAAGCCTTTGTGAGTTGTGGGTCAGAGAAAAGTCTGCTGAGGTTGTGGGCTGTGGAAAAGCTGTAAGCTGTTTGGTTCAAACAAGTATAAAACTTACCTCCTATCTCTATTTTCCTTGAAATAACTGTGAAACAGCTCTCTATTTTCACCATTTCAAAAAGCAGAAAGCCAAAAGTCAAAAGCAGGGTCCAAGGTGCTTTCAAAACTGTACTACCCAAAAGTAGCAGCTTCTGGTTTCCACCCCTTTGGTTGGATTTTGGCTTTTTGGAAGCAAAAGTAGCTCCCAAAAGCTCAACCAAAGGCACCCATAAAATCGAGAAGTTTTAAACCTTATCTATCCTTGTTAAATCAAATGCTCTACTCTCCAACTTATATGAGGTGGAAAAATCGCAATTAATACAGTCTTGATTTTATCAATGGATATATATTAACTAGGAAAGTAACTTGGCGCCAATGTTAATTCAAGTGATTACAGACCTACTAGAAAAACTTAAAGAATATGTAGTCATGTTGGAAACTTCAAGGTATCGCAGTTTGCACCACATCATAAGCACATCAAGGCATCAAGCCAATAAGGCCCTGTTTGGATCCACCCAGATTTTAAGAATCTGGCTTTTGGAAACTGGGTGGGATCCAAACAGACCAGTTTTTAGGGTAGTTTTTAAAATCTACCTACCCAGATTCTTAAAAACCAAGAAGCTATTGATACCCAGCTTTTGCCAGTTTTTTTTGCATAAATACCCATTTACCCTCATTAAAGACCACGCATGGTTGTTTAATGTGCTGTTCAAAAGCAATAAATGTAAGGGTATAATAGTCTATTAGCACCAATCATAAATAAAACCAGCTTTTAAAAACTAGGGGATCCAAACACCCCACCAGTTTTTGTTTAGAAATCAGTTTTTAAAAACTAGAAGTAATAGCTGGTTTTTAAGAATCTAAAGCTTATCCAAACAGGGCCTAAGCCAACGATACAGAACAATCTGATCATAGAGAGCAACTAGAGTATAAAGGATATCAGAACGACACAAAAAAAATAGCAGCAGTAGGCCTATTTCTAGGCATCCTTCTCACAAAATAGCATGCAGCCATCCTTTCCTGGAGGCCAGCCCAAAGATATGAAATGAAGCACAGAATCCTGCAACAAACAAAACGATAGCAATTGAGTCTGTCATAGGCCAAAATATAGATGTCTATTCTTAAAATTGTATGGAACATGATGAGGAGATCTTGAAGGCCAAGGGTGTGTGTGTGTATATATATATATATATATATATATATGTGTGTGTGTGTGTGTGTGTGTGTGTGTGTGTGTGTGTGTATTGAAAAATGGTCTAAAGACTGATGACAAAAAAAACAGAGGAAGCGATTATGCAGAAGGAAATTACATGCTTATTCACACGGAAAGCAACTACTTGACTTTGGAAGGGCACACAACTTGTAATCTTTTTTAACCATGGCACGTTCTTAGAATTCTTGCTTTGGGAGAACTTTCCTCTCATTAAGTCCGACTTGACCTCTGAGGCTCTGAAGGTCATGCTGCAACTTCCATCTTGTAACCTGGCACATGTAGGGGTGGAAAATGGTAACGGATAATTCGTTTTATCCGATATTTGTATCCGAGAAAACACGAATATAGTAAGCAAAATCCGTATTCGAAAATATTCGTATTCGAGAATATTCGTATCCGTATTTGAGAGTATTCGTATTCGCATTCGTATTCGAGAATATTCGTATCCGTATTCGTATTCGAGACTATTCGATTCGTATTCAATCCTTTTCTAGAACCCATGAAAAATCCGTACAAATTTTGTGATTCAAAATTTGAATTTAGGTAGTTTAAAACGGTAACCGGTCAAAAACCGGTGAAAAATTGGCAAAACAGCTAGGAATCCATTTTATCCAATATTCGTATCCGAGAAAATCCGCATTCAAAAATATCCGTATTCATATTCGAGAATATTCGTATCCGTATTTAAGAATATTCGAATTCGTATTCATTTTAAAAATATAGATTCGTATTCGTATTTGAGACTATTCGACCGTATCCGATCCGTTTCCACCCCTAGGCACATGGCACATGGTTCATTGTCAGCAACCCAGTACACCCCACTTTAATTACTCTCCATATTAAGTACATGAAGGATATATATGGAAAATTCACTCAATAGACACATCAAATAGGGAAATTTAGCTAAATTATCACAACCGTCCTCAACTGTGATATAACATCCAATTTATAAGAAATTATGCTATATACTAGCTATTTTTCTATACCCTAGACTAAAACCTACTCTGTCCGATGCCTGGTTCCACTCCTGTGGCCGGTGCCGACTGGCAGCAGAAGCAGGTGGCCGGGTTTGGCGCCTTCTGGCTGGGAGGAAGTAGTAGGCAAAATCTCACCGAAATTTCGCGACCCAACAAAAATAATTAGTTCTTGTTGAGAAAGCGTCGCTGGCGACCAGTCCGAGCGATTCCTCTGTTTAGAACAAGAACGAATCAATCACAGAATCACAGAAGAATAGATTCAACACACAGAGAGATAGAGAGAACTCCTGATCTTTCTTTATTGCTTTCATTCATATGTACATAATGAGGAGGTATGGCTCTCTATTTATAGACTACAATGAGGTGCCCACCATGGGCCCTGGGCTGCCGGCCCAGGCCCAGGTTTCTTAACACTCCCCCTTGGGCTCTCATTCGACACGTTCATGCCTCACTAAAACTCCATAAAAACCCAGTGGGAAAAATTTGGAGAAAGAGCACATAATACATGTGATGTTGCGATGCACGAATTGCCTCATTAAAAACCTTGGTACTTAATGGGAAACTTCATGGAAAACTCGTCAAGGGAAAAAGAGTACAATTCACCCAACTTCATTTGGTCTGCAGGACTTTATTTTTTGGGTACTTAATCTTCATGATCAAGATTTATTAGCGGGCTTGTGAGAATTCTCCCCCTGAATTCTGCACTTCTCTAAGTCTCGTCATTCCAATTCCACGCACGTACCTTTCAAAGCTAGATGCGGGAGTGACTTAGTGAACAAGTCTACATGACTTAGTGTACAGTACTTTAATCTTGTCCATCTCTGCAATTCATGAGCATAGAGGAACTTGGGGTTGATATGCTTACATAGCCCGTCTGCACTTGTGCAACGCAAGCTGCATTATCTTCATGGATAATTGTGGGGGTTTGCACAATGTTCATTCCACATGACTGCTGGATGTGGTGAATCATTCAGTGGAACCAAGCGCACTCTCGTGCGGCTTCATATAGTCCTATAATTTCTGAGTGGTTCGTCGAAGTAGCTACAAGGCTTTGCTTAGACGATTTCTAGGAAATTGCAGTTCCACCACATGAAAATACATAGCCTGTTTGCGACTTAGCGGTATGCGGGTTAGACAGGTACCCAGCATCTGCATAATCAATCAAGTTCAGATCTTGATTCTTTCTGTAAGACAATCCAATGTCTTTGCTTCCTTGGAGGTATCGGAAGGTGTCCTTTATGCCCTGCCAATGCCTTTTGGTGGGCTCTGCACTGTACCCTGCTAACAGGTTCACTACAAATGCAATGTCTGGTCTAGTGCAGTTTGCTAAGTACATGAGTGCTCCCACTGCACTCAAGTATGGGAATTCCGGTCCCAGGACTTCCTCACCCTCTTCCCTAGGTCGGAAAGGATCTTTTTCTTGCTGTAAAGTCCTCCCGGTCATTGGTACTTTTGAGGGAAATGCCTTCTCAAAGCCAAACCTTTCAAGCACCTTCTGGGTGTAGGTCGACTGATGTACCAAGACTCCTTCAAGGACATGCTCAAGCTGCAGGCCTAAGCAAAACTTGGTCTTGCCCAAATCTTTCATTTCAAATTCTGATTCCAAGTAGGAGCTTGCTTCTTTTATGTCTTCGGCTGTCCCGATGATATTCAGATCATCTACATACACAGAGATTATACAGAATCCATTCTGGGATCATCGTATAAATACACAAGGACAGTCTTCATTGCTCGTGTAGCCTTTCTTGCAGAGAAAGTCGCTTAAGCGATTATACCACATTCTTCCAGATTGTTTCAGTCCATACAGTGGCTTTCTGAGTTTCACACTGTACAGATTTCTATTTGCTCTGTCTTGGTTCGGGAGAGATATTCCTTCAGGGACTTTCATATAAATCTCCGAATCCAAGTTACCGTAAAGGTATGCAGTCACAACATCCATCAATTTCATTTCTAAGTTCAAGTTCACTGCCATTGAGATCAAGTATCTAAAGGTAATTCCACTCATGACTTGGGAGTAGGTTTCTTCATAATCAACTTCGGGACGTTGAGTGAAACCTTGGGCTACCAGCCTTGCTTTGTATCTCACTACTTCATTTCTTTCATTTCTCTTTCGAACAAATACCCACTTGTGCCCAACGGGGTGTATGTGGGGAGGCGTGCGGCATACGGGCCCAAACACCTCTCTTTTGTTCAGAGATAGCAATTCAGTTGCTATTGCCTTCTTCCAATCTTCCCAATCTGATCTTTTCTTACATTCAGCGAGCGATGCAGGCTCGGGATCAAGATTGATGATGGTGGCAATTTTCTTTGCGAAGTAGATATCGATATTAGCGGTTGTCCTATTCAGGGGTCTCCCGTGTGCACATAATTTATAGCTATTTCTTCATGAGTTGCTTCTTCTGGAGCGATTGCTTCTGCTGGAGCTTTACCTCGCACATCGCTTCTTTCAATTGCGGTGGTGTCGAGACCCGAATATGCAAATCCGAACTCTCTGTGTATACTGCACTAGTCCAGGATCACGCTAGTGCACACAGTCAAACATTGAGGTAATCATCACCACAATCACGATATTAAATAAGGAAAACTCAAATTATTAATCAATATCCAAAAGTGAGACCTTATGGTCAAGCTTACAATCTCAATAGCCTTAGGGGCTTAACAAAAATTAGCAGCGGAAAATCCAAAATAAAACGTAGTGGCCAATCGACATGCCCACGGGCAATCGAGTGGGGAGCGAAGCCTAGAATGCGTGAGTCGTCAGTACTCGCCCTGGAACCTCCCGCTGGTAGTACTCCTCTTCCTCAACTGAGCAACATAGGCGTAAAGCCGTGAGTACATTGGTACTCAGCAAGCCGTTTGTAACAAATGATGCAATATAGAATGCAAGGCTTACCAACGGAAGGCTGAAAGGGTTAATTTGCATAAAACAGCATTTGAAATTACCATAAATAGATTGAAGGCAAATTGTAAATAAAACAAAATGAATAATCAAAGGAATTGAAGTAAACTACTTATGGACCTCCCATCCACAAGCTAAACCCACCCGCTTATGGATATCCCATCCACAAGCCAAACCAACAGTGAATTAACCATCCACTGACCAACTACAACTTTTTCCAAGAGTAACTATACCTCGTGTGAAATCACCGAGCATTGTCCATGACCGAGGACGCGGCTATTCGAATAGTTTTACACTCTGCAGAGGTTGCACAACTGTACCCACACGATGTGATAATCCTCACGTTAAAGATAATCACAACAAGGCCTTTACAAAGTTCAGTTCCAACTCAACCCCGCCCGCTAGGGTTTCGCATCACCCCCCCCTTGCGCCTCATGGAAATCAGCATCCATGCTCATCACAATGGCGAGATTAAAGTTGAAACGTCCCAAATTAATCAGCCAGGTCCATCCCATACTAGACATGTGGTTTGCACGGTAAAGCTCAGATCAATGGCGCACAAAGTTAAGTCCTTAAGCGTTCCTGGGCGAGACTACCACATCCCTCGAAGTGCTCCAACACTTCCCCCTTTACTGCACGATCACTCGCCCGAGTGAAAACCAACTTTGTATAACCACGCCAATGACACACCAATGTCATGGCATAAATTTTATAATGGTGGCACCAACCACGATTCGATATATCATTAAGTCAAATTAATTAATCACATGTGATGATGAACTCAAACGATACTAAAAGCATGGCTAAGCATACTAATCGTACCATCCCAAATGTGATCGTAACATAGCATCACTACTAAGTTTCCCAACCTATGGTGACAATGGCATCATGGCATTCAAATTTAACAAGGAGGGAATTACTCAATTGAGGTGATAACTACCAATTACAAGGTTTGTATAAAAGTAGCGATGCAATGTAATTTAAAACAAAATATTTAAATAATAGATTACAAACTGGGTTCAACATGATCAAAGGACACGACTTGCCTTGGCCTTGCTCAGTTGATGGGTCTTGATCTTCAAATCCAACGGCGGCTCCCTCGAATGCGTGATCTAACGAGAGAGAAAACAGATCGAAAAGACAACATAAATTCAAATAAAATCCAAATGAACTCCAAAAATTCTCAAACCTGAACCAAAAGATAGAGCTCAATTTTAGATGAATTTATAAAAAAGAATCGGGTCAATCGGAGCTAGGACGGAGGAGAACGGGGCTCTGGAAAATCTGGTTTTAGGAAAAAGGCTGAAATTCGGAAATTTCACTGTGCTGTGGACCGGGTCTACGGGAGAATGGGTCTACGGTGGACTCGGCGCACGGAACAGTGCGGGGGCAACCGGGCGTGCTGACGGGGCAACTAGGGCTGACGTGGCGACACGTGGACGGGTAGGACTGACGTGGCAGCTGACATGGCACTGGGGCGGGCTCGGCTGCTGACGTGGCTCCCACGTGACGCTGACATGGCATGACACGTCGGATTTAGGCTGACGTGGCTAGGCTGGCGTGGCTCATGGCGCACGGGTCTATGGGACCGGACCTGACCGGCGGGACCCACATGGCGGCGGCGGGGTGCACGGTGGACGGCGTCCACGGGGAGGCGAAGGCGCGGCGGCGACGGGCCGACGCACTCGGGGCGCGGTGCGAGGCGACGACGAGCGACGCGGCATCGGGGCGGCGGCGCGGGCGCGCCGAGGCGGCGAGGTGCGGCGGCGGTTCGGCCGGCGAGGCTCGGATGGCGGCGGCGGTCCACGACTCACCGGCGGCGAAGATGGCGGCGATTTGACGGCGACGGAGCGGCGGCGCGCGGCGTCGGCGGATGACGGCGGCGGCTCCGTCGGCGGCGGCGACGACGCAGCGCGGCGGCGGCGGCGCGGTTTCCGTCGGCGGCGGCGACGACGCAGCGGCGGCACACGGGGACTAGCGGCGGCGGAGGCGAAGGCGGGGTTCTCCGGCTGACGGTGACGGCGAGGACGGGTGGAGGCTGCGGCGAGGGCGGCGAACCTCGGGGGTCGGGCCATTAAATACCCGGGCAGCGGCGGCGGCCGGTTGGGCTCGGCCCAGTAGGGTTAGGGTTAGCGGGGCGCTGACAGGTGGGCCCCACCTGTCGGTGGCACGGCGCGGCGGACAGCCGAGATCGGCTGCGGCCGAGGCAGGCGGAACGGATGGGCGACGCGTGTCGCTCATCCAGCGGAGGAAGGCGGGCGCAGATGCACGCCGCGTGGCGAGGGGCGGGGCAGGCCGGGCTGAGGCGGCTGGGCCGGTCGGCTTGGTGGGCTGCGGCCCACCTGGCTTTTAGGATTTTCTCTCTTCTTTTTCTTTTTCAGAAATTCAAATAAAGACCTTTGAGCTCTAGAAAATAGCAAATAAATCCGGAAAAAATCCCAGAAAATTCACAAATATTCCTTGAGACTCAGGGAACTCAAATAAAACATTTTTGGCAAATGTTAATGTTTGACTTAATCATATTAAATCCTTTTAATTCATGGAAATTCCAATTAAGCTTTAATTAATTCCAGAAAAACACAAATGGTGAATTTTATTTTGAAAACTTCAAAAAGGCTCTGAAAATCAGGATGTTACAGGTGGCAAGTCCCTTTAGTTTTTTTTCGGCTCCGATGTGTGCGCACACATCCATGCCGATGGGGATATTCAGATCCGGTATGCCCTTTTCTGAAGGTGTCATACTTTTGCCAGGTCTCAACTGGCTCCCCTTCTCATACTGGGGGACTTCAGTGATCGGCTGTGATAAATCCCTCTTATCCTTTTTCGCCAGGCGTCCCTGGTTACTAAGGATTCGAGGAACCGGAGTTCTCGTCCTCATTTTTTTCTGAGGCCTCTGGACGAGATTAGGGATACCTTCTGCTTTCTTTGGTATTTCAACCCTCTCCGGTGCAGTGCGTGCAGGCACATGCGACTTAGTCACGCTCTTCAAATCACTAAAGTGATCAGGCAGCTGATTTGCTAATGCTTGCAAATCTATTTTCTCTTCTGGACTTCTATTGTCTTCTAGACTTCTCTTGTGCGCGGGTCATCTGCATGGACTCCCCAGGCTTGCCACGTAATTTTCCGACATTCATCATCAAGGGGTTGATTTCCTCCCCCTAATGTCGGGAAATTTTCAGTGGTGACACTTGCGCTAGTTGCATAGGTGAGTGGATGTTGTAGGCCGAATGTCTAAAGTTGATGAGATTCGCTGCATGAAGGACTGCGTGTCCCCAACATGTAGCTGGCAAATTACTTTTATGCAAGAGGGGCCGGGTAATGAATTTAATTCTTTTAATTAAAGCCTCTGCCAAACCGTTCTGGGTATGGATATGCGGTACCAAGTGCTCAACTGCAATTCCCATCGCCATGCAATAATCATCAAATGCCTTTGAAGTAAATTCTCCGGCGTTGTCCATTCGGATGGACTTGATATGATGATCTGGAAACACATTTCTGATGCGAATGATCTGCGAGATCAATTTTGCAAAGGCGTGGTTTCTTGTGGACAACAAATCCACATATGACCACTTCGATAAAGCGTCAATGAGCACCATGAAATACTTAAATGGCCCTGAGATGGGCTGAATGGGACCGCAAATGTCTCCCTAGATGCGTTCCAGGAATGCAGGGACTTCATCCTTCACTTCCAGAGTGGAGGGTCTAGTTATTAGTTTCCCGGTGGCACATGCAGGGCACAAAAAATCTTCATGATTCAGGAAATTCTTCACATTAATATTATGCCCATGCGAGTTATTTATTATGTTTCTCATCATCCGAAGACTTGGGTGGCCTAATCTGTCATGCCAAAGACAGAAGAGTTCAGAGCTTCTAAACACTGTCTTTAGTACAGTGTACACTGCAGGCGTTTTAATGTTGGTATAATATAGCCCAGTTTCAAGTGAAGGAAGCTTTTCTAATTCCGTTCTCTTTGCGCTTCGTAATGAGCAGGTATTCCGTACCGTACTCTTCTTTAGTCTCAACATGGAAACCATTGGCGCGAATATCCTTAAAATTTAAGAGAGTTCTAGTCGATTCTGGGTACAATAAGGCTTCTTCAATGACCAAAGTTGTGCCCATTGTGGCTCTTTCTGAACCAGTTATACATGCATCGCTTCTAGCGATTGTCGTAAGGCTGCCAGTGCTCTTACGAATCGACTGAAAACTTAGTCTCTCTTAAGATAATATGCGTTGTGCCGCTGCTAGCTAAGCACACTTCCTTCATGGGGCGCTACACTCGTTCTAATATAGGGTATTTTATTAACATGCATGAGAAGGCAATCAACACATAGATAAAATACTCCAATATCAGAACATATCATGCCATCATAAACTGAATAAATGAATGAATCCTTCAAATATCATCCAACCATCACGAGAAGATAACAATTCTTAAGTACCATCCATGCAAATTCTAATATATTCTTTCACACAAAATAAATGACAATTAAAGTCGAAGTGCATTCAGTGCACTGGACTTCTTCTGCTATTTTCTCAGGGTGACATTCTCTTTAAGAGAAATCATGACGGTGGCTGCTTCTAGGTCGAGAGGGGTGCTGCTGTCGTAATGGTCTCAAACACCATCAGCGCAGGCAGATGCTCAGAACGCTCCCCTCAACCGATGCAGAGTGGGCTTCATGTGCCCTTTGCCATCCTGTTTTGGCTTGCTAGCCTTATTCTCACGTGGAGCATCTGATTTGCCGTTCTGGGCTGCGGTCTTACCCTTCCTTCCCCTTTTATCTATCAAGGGCTTTCGCACCTTGTTGCTCCCGGTGTTGGCTTCACGGCCAGTGGAGCTACCAAATGGCTGAGTGACTTAGTTCTTGCGGAGAACTTCGTCCTGAGCTTCCGCAATTTGCATCATATCAATCAATTCGGCATATTCCTCATAGCCGTCTTGACGATAATTGCGTGCGGATTATACTACATTGGGGTGGAAGGATTTTCTCAACTTTCTGTCTTGGGGTACAAATCCTGTGCAAGGCAGAATTGTTTTTCCCCGACCGTCTTAAAGTCGGCAAACCTCAGTCTGATCCATTCTTACTCTGCTTGAGAAAGAATGGTGTACTTTAGCCTCTCAAACCTGCTTCTTGAGTGCGGTCCAGAGTGCTAGCGCGCTCTTCTCCGCCATATACTCATTCTTGAGAGTGAGACAGAGATGATGTCTGAGAAAATGAAGTGCCTGATCATTCTCCTCAGGTTTGGGTTGAGCATCATTTAGTCCGCCAATCACAATAGTCATGCAGAGCTTCCTGACTCCAAGCACAATCTCGACATCGGATGCCTATGTCAGATAGTTTTGGCCATGCTGGGCCAGCTTCTCGAACTTCCAGTTCATGATGCTAGTCATCTAAATGTGTATAAGTCTACTGCTGGTAGACATGCACGGAATAATTCACTGCGAGTAAATAAATGGTACAAAAGGTTCTCGCAATGTTTCATAATTTTCTATGCATTTTCTATAATTTTACTGCTAATTTCAGTGATTAAAAGCAATTTTCAGCAATTACAATTAACCAAAAACAGTAAATAAATACAGAGAATAATAATGGCATAAATAAATAAGCTTCAAATGCTAAAAATAATTCAAAATTCGGATTCCCGAGGCCCTTTTATGCTAAAATATGAAATTTCAGCAAATTCTGCAATTCCAGAGGGTTTTTACGCAAAAAGTTCAGTTCAGAGAAAAATTCGCGCAATTTTCTGATTTACCGAGGGGTTTTCTGCAAAATTCTGGACCCACTCGTAAATTTGAGGGCTTATACGTAATTTTCAGAACTACGAAGCCTTTTATGCAAAATTCAGGACTTATATGCAAATTATAGGGGCCTTTCGGTAATTTCCATCGTTTCGGGGGCCTTTTGCAAAAATTCCGCCTCGCCACCCGTTCGGGCCTTTTTCTTTTCCCCCTCCCTTTTTTTCACTAATCCGGCTGGCCCATTTGGTTAGGCCTGCTTCGGCCAAATGGCCCGTTTGGCTCGGCCGACCCAATCGTCCAGATGGCCCACCCGGGCGGACTTTGAAGGGGCGGGGTAGGGTTTCCCCTACCCCTGACACCCAAGTGGAGGCGGCTAAGGCCCGGGCGCGCGCTCGGGCGGGGCCGGCGGGCGGCGCGATGGCGGAGGGCCGCGCGTTGGCGGGGCGGCCGGAGCCGGCGGTTCGGGTTCGCGCCATGCGTGGCGCGGCTAAGGCCGGAGGCGCGGCAGAGCAAAAATCGGGCGCGCGATGCGAGCAGCGTGCGTGCAAGGCGCGCGGCTGGCCCCAGTAGCGGTGGCGGCGGGCGAAGCGCATCGCCGCGGTGACCGGGCAAGGGGCGGCGGGAAGCGAGCCCGGCGGCCGCGGCACACGACGTGCCGTCTTCGGGCAGCAGTACAAGCGGCGGCGGCCGGGCTTGACTTCATGGCGCGGAGGCGAGCGCGTGCGTGCGGTCGGCGCGTAGGGAGGTAAGCCAAATGCCGGGCCGGCCAGTGCAACGGCAGATCCTGGCGGCTGACCTCGACGTGGTAGCTGAGCGGAGCTTGGTGGGACTTCGGACGGTGCTTCGGGGCCGAAAGTCGAGGCGGCGCCTGTCCGTGCGGGGTTAAGGCGGCGCGAGCGATTGGCCATGTGGGAGCCTTGACCCTACGGGGTTAAGGTGGCGGTCGGCCGGAGCAAGGTGGCTTCGGGCCAAGATGCTGCGCGCGGTGGCGCCGTGCGGTGCGCTCTCATGGGCGATGAGCCGATGGCAAGTCGGCGACCGGCAGCCTGCTGTAGCGTGCATGCGGGCACGATGATGTCGACGCCGATTTTCCCCTTTTTCTCATGCAGTGCAATGCATAGATCGAACCGAAACAATGCAAAATTTTTGTTTTTCGTGCAATGGCTTGAACAGAGAAGATGATAATTTCTATCTTTGCACAATGATCATGCAGAATTAAACAGCATTCATGCAGGAATTTTTTCGTTTTCCAATCTAGATGCAATCAACATCTACCCCGTTTTCGTAATCTACCGATCGACATTGTGCCGGCGATTTCAGATCTGCTCGCGGTAGATTTAGGGCGGATTTGCATCGTTCTACAGTGCAATCAACATCTACCCCGTTTCACAATCTACCGATCGGCATTGTGCCGGCGACTTCAAGTCTGCTCGTGGTAGATTAGGGCGGATTTGCACCGTAGAATTTCAATTTAGAACGCGAAAGAAAATACAGATTCAAAAGCGATCTAGAAAATCAATCTGTGCTTCGATGATTACCTCGTTCACCGGAGCGAAGTCGTGCTGATAACGTGTTGAGAAACCGTCGCTGGCGACCAGTCCGAGCGATTCCTCTATTTAGAACAAGAACGAATCAATCACAGAATCACAGAAGAATAGATTCAACACACAGAGAGATAGAGAGAACTCCTGATCTTTCTTTATTGCTTTCATTCATATGTACATAATGAGGAGGTATGGCTCTCTATTTATAGACTACAATGAGGTGCCCACCATGGGCCCAGGGCCGCCGCCCAGCCTGTGTTTCTAACGATTCTCTCCCATGCGCCTGCCTCGATCCAGGGATCAAATCCCACCTCGTATGCCCATTTAGGTCCCACACAAGTTCTAACAAATGAAAACAAATAAGGGCCAGTCGGGAATCTTTCTTAACCATGGCACGCGTTCTTAGAATTCTTGCTTTGCGAGAACTTTCCTCTCATTAAGTCCGACTTGACCTCTGATGCTCTGAAGGTCATGCTACAACTTCCATCATGTAATACCCGTGGAAAGAAGAGGAAAGAAAATTGAAGAAATTACCATCAGAACCCTAGAGGTTAATTACGGGCAGAGTAGTCCATTCACCGAGATACCTAACTGTCCGAGGGCCAGTCGGCACCTCTCACAACCATAGGGTCATCACTCGGTATAAACAAATCTAAAATATTCAAAGGACCTTGGAAACTAGTCCATTGTCCCCAAATATCCATATACAGCCCACATCCACAGTAAAGGGACATCAAAGCATCTGAGAAAGCACAGTAAGGCACCTCTGAAGACATAGCCAAGCAAAAGAGAGGTAAAGTTCCACTTGGTCACCGACAAAACAGCAAAGCCAAGCCAGACAAAACAACAAACTGAAGAAGGGATAAGGGAGAAGGAAGTATGAGCACAACAATAGCTAACACAACACTCAGTTCTTCCTTCCCCATTCATTCCAAGCCCAACAGAGAAACCATAGCCACATAGCAAAAGCTAGACCATAAGGCGGGAGCAAGGCAACGGCGACGGCAAGAGGCCAGGCCACAGGCCACGAGACCATCAACCCTAGGAGGAAGTCACCATCAGGTGATGCCCAAGCAACCGAGAAAGCGATAGCCACAATCAACTTCCAATTCCTTCCCAAAAGCAACTCGACTATCGACCGGAAAAGGTATCCCACCAATTATTCATAGCAATAGCATCAATTTCTCAATAGTAAACCTTGCATAGCTATATACAACAAGCCACTAGTAATTTGTTATTGAGCACCACTAGGGCACTAGGGGACTAACACAGAGAACACCAACCGAAGGTAGAGGAGGAGAGTAGAGGGAGTAAATAGTACCAAGGAGGTTTACCGTAGATGAAGACCAGTGGCAGCGCACTACCAATGGTGTAGCCACGCACCCAACCGCCACCACGCACTTCCCCCAGCTTCCAATCGGCTTCTAGCTCGGCTGTGACTAGTTAACGTAGCTCACCTCCATGTTTGTCACATCATGAGTAAACCAAATCGAACCAAATCAAAATAGCAAACAAATCAACCACAAAACCAGGATGCATCCGAGGGAGGAGGCGCCAGATCCGGGCCGTTGGCCATAGATCTGGTAGCAACAAACCCAGCAAGAAATGGGCGGCGAGGCGAGGACAGCCATGGTTGGCGGGCGGCATGGCACAGTGGGACCGACGATGCGAGGGGAGAAACGAGTAGGGGAGGTGAGGCGCATGGAGGAGCCAGCAATTGAGGCACCAGGACAGGGGAAAGGCCGAGGCGGCGTGGCGTCGGAGAGCCGGAGGCACGGCGCCAGGTTTGATCAGATCGGGAGAGGAGGAAACAGGCAGGAGAGAGAGCAGAAGAAATGAGAGCACTGGCCAAGTTAGAAAAGAAAAAGAAAAGGAAAAGAAAAGAGGGGGAGGAAGGGAAAAGGGAAACAAAAAAAAGAAAGAAGAGGAGGAGGGAAAAAAGAAAAGAAAAGAGGAGAAAAATGAAGAGAAAAATGGTAGACGTGTAAATAAGATTTATCTGCGATTATAGATTGTTTGGGCACCGGGGCATCGGGAAGGTGCCTGGTGAGAGAGGTTGTTGGTATCGGGTTTGCACGTAGGAATGTAGCTGGTTGTGTACATGCATAGAACCCTTGTTGTTTGCATGCTTGTGTGAATTGCAATGTTGAGTTGAGGGTTCGGGTGATACTTTCAGGTGGAGGTTTTGGTTTGGCGCTCCTCCATGCATCGTCCACGGAATAAGCAGGCAAGTGCATGGTAGAATAGTGGATTGCGATGAATGCCTGATATTTGTTTTATGCCATGATTTATGCTGTGTTATGAAATGATATCATGTCTTATGTGTTGACTGTACTGCGATGAGTGATGCTTATGATTGAATATCAACATTTGAAGAATATTGCATTTGCATTGCACCATGAGCATCATGAAAGCCCTATGACGGTATGCATCCCACACGGTGGGAATAACAGGACCAACTTCGGTAGGCACATACAGGGATGGAGGCAGAGGGGCTTCACCGACGGGTGAAGCAACTCTACTATACCGGTATAAGCGGCATACAGCGGCGCATTATGCATTGCACTCATGGACCTACGATGGTAGGCCTCCCACGATGGTGGGGAAATCAAGACCTACTTCGGTAGGCACCTCCAGCCTCTAGGGATGGAGGCAGAGGGGTTTCACTGATGGGTGAGGCAACTCCACTATACCGGTATAAGTTGCATACAGAGGTGCATTGCATCGCATTGTATTTGCGGGAAATGTACAGAGGTGCATTGCATCGCATTGCATTTGCAAGAAACGAACAGGAGACAGGGGGAAATCCAGAGATTCTGGGTTACAATTCATAAATGTGATTTGATGATCATTGTACTAACAACATAGAATTGATTTACACTTTCCAGTTACAGATTGGATTTACAGTTTACAGTTACAGATTTAATTTATAGTTTTCAGTTATAGAATTGATTTATAGCTTACGGTCGATGAAATCGATTGAGTTGCTAAAGTGATGTTACTATTTTATTGTGTGCTTGCTGAGTCTTTGAACTCACCCTTGCTTTGTTGTTGATTTTAGGTATTTTTTAAAGGCGACATTCTATTCAATAAAACTCCATGTGTATTAATATTCTAATTTTAGATGGTGTTGATATATTGATTTAATGCTTGTCTCATCTTAAAATAACTATGTAAAAAGTTGCACTTATTTCCATTTTCTATTGTATGGCAGCAATGTACATTAGTCACGCTCTAATTTTTAGTAATAAAATCCAAGTGGAAGTGGTTGTAGTAAAAACATTTAACCTTTGAATATTGTCTCAAATTTTGGCTTATCGCTCATAGACACCAACATTAAATGTTTGTTGTCCATAATACTGGATAATAACAAGGTTATCTTGATATTTTTAACCATTCTATAGGAAATTTATCTCCTTTGTTGGGATTCATGCTTTTGTTTTATAGAATATGCACCGCGTAGTCTACACTACGATGTTAACATAGAATCATGTTCACTCATCTGCAGGAGAGATTACAACGTCTCTATTCACTCTTCCAGCATTGATACAATTGGATCTTTCATCAAACCAACTTTTTGGACCTATACAAGAGTTTGATACATTATCGTCGCCCTTGACGATTGTTGTT
Organism: Dendrocalamus sinicus; assembly: GCA_036346575.1. Lineage (NCBI taxonomy): Eukaryota > Viridiplantae > Streptophyta > Magnoliopsida > Poales > Poaceae > Dendrocalamus > Dendrocalamus sinicus. Next base: position 8,092,914 of record CM070674.1, on the reverse strand, counting down.
TTGAGTGAAAATCAATTTAGTGGACAGATTCCTACATCATTCCTTCGACTCACAAGTTTGGTGGTTCTGGATCTTAGCTCAAACAACTTAACAGGTTTAGTACAACTCAACTCATTTTGGAGATTAAGAAAGCTTGGTTTCTTGTATCTCTCAAACAATAAGTTGTCTGTCATGGATGGAGAAATCAGTAAATCCACATTACCCATAATGCCTAAACTCTGGGAGTTAGATCTTGCGTCTTGCAGCATGACAACAATTCCAAGCTTCATGATGCATGTTGAATATATTAGTTACTTGGACCTTTCGTGCAACCAAATTCATGGGACTATACCCAAATGGATATGGGAGACATGGGACCATAGCCTTGCGTATCTGAATCTTTCACACAACATATTCACATATATGCAACTCACTTCATATGTTCTCCCAAACAGTCGTTTGATATCTCTTGATCTCAGTTTCAATGGGCTCCAGGGCCAGATCCCGATGCCAAACCCATTTGTTAGCTTTGCCCAGGAACACACGTACGCACGCGAACGCGAGGTAGAAGAAGCACAGTAGTTTTTCCGGCGACGAACACCGCAGCGACAAACTCGCTTGTATCTTTGCTATCTTATTCACTGGACTTGGCAATTGAGCACGAAAGGAGTACAGGGCTACTTATAAGCCAGGAACGTGCCATGGAGCTAACCTCCACGCCCAGCCACCGCGTCATGACCCGCAGGACTCGCTCAGCAACGTCGTGAGCCTCTCGCTCATCCGGACGACGCGGCTTTCCCGTGCCAATCGGCGCCACGCACACCACTTCTCCTAACAGCTCTAAGACGCGATCAAACCTAGCACCTAACTCCCTGACTTACCGAACTCATACTCGATCCAACTCACACCGATCGAATACGCGACGTGACGCACATGACGCAACACACAGACGCACACGCCATGGACACAACCGAGGCGTGGTTTATTCCAACACCATTGACAACGATGAGCAATCTTGATCAAGTCTTGGATTATTCAAATAATAGATTCTCTTCTGTTATGTCAAACTTCACCTCGTACCTTAGCCAAACTGCATATCTCAAAATGTCCAAAAATAATATAACTGGGCATATACCACAGTCAATTTGCAATTCAAGCAACCTCGAAGTCCTCGACCTGTCATATAACAACTTCAGTGGGCTGATACCATCCTGTCTAACAGAACATAGCCGCTTGGGTATATTAAATTTGAGGGAAAACAACTTTGAAGGAGGATTGCCTTCCAATGTTAATGACCAATGTAATCTTCAGACAATAGATTTACATGGCAATAAGATTCAAGGATAGCTTCCTAGGTCACTTTCTAACTGCAGTGACTTGGAAATTCTTGACATTGGAAACAATCAAATGGTTGATACCTTCCCATCTTGGCTGGGTAGGCTTTCCAATCTCCGTGTCCTTGTTTTGAGATCCAACCAGTTCTATGGCTCAGTAGCTTATTGTCGGAACCCGGAGTAATGACTCCTGGATCATCTGTGTAAATCGTACTAGTCCAGGATCAGCTAGTGCACATAGTAACAACAAAGATAAATACCAAGCACAAATGACTTCTTAAATTAAATAAAAGAGTACGATCTTAAGGTCAAGTCTTACATCAACGCCCATTGGCAAAGATAAAACAAATAACTACGGAAGCAAACTGATAAATAGCGAAGCCCAAGCCTGGCCACAGGCAAACGACAGTAAGACGCGGCCTACTCGTCCTGATCTTCACCGTAGTCGACGACATATTCCTCTGTATGGAGATTGCAAGGTGAGTACAAACTTGTACTCCGCAAATTACACGGAGAAATGCAATATAATGATAAAGGCAACAAAGGAAGGCTTATAGGGTTAGTTTGCATAAAACAGCATTTAAAGAAATGCAATAAGTAGATTAAAATTGCTGAATTTAATACAGTAAGTAAAAAACATAACTTGTAATTGAAAATAATACCATCAGTGCCGCTATGACCAAACACCAACCTATCCACGGGTATCCCACCCGGACCATCTTTTCCAAAAGATCACGTATGGATTCCATCCATCCACACGCTTTCACTGCGCAACTCTGATTGATTCCATCCATCCACCAGGTTTCAATCTCTCACGGATTCCATGCATCTGTAAGGTTTTCATTTCTCGTGGATTACATCCATCCACAAGGTTTTCAAAAACACTTTTGAAAAACAAAGTCTAATCCATGAAAAACTTTTACTCAACATGCCCATGACCGTGGGCACGGCTATCCAGGATAGATTATACACTCTGCAGAGGTTGTATAGCTTTACCAACAAGACCTTTACAATGCCAAGCCTTCAACCTGGCCAAGCCAACTCTAAAGTTTTACCCTAGTAAGGAATCCACCAGACCGGGACCCCCTCTTGAGCCTGAGTGAGACTTCTCATGGCTACAACCACGCTCACCCAAGTGGGACTTCGCATGGCACCAACCACGCCCACTTTCAACCTACGACTTGACTCAGATTGGGACTTCGCAAATTATTCAGCCAGGGCTGTCCCATACCAGCCATGTGGTAGTACGATAGGGCTTTGCAACAGTAGCTCACAGACCGGCCCTAAATCTGACTTAGGCCCAACCACATACCCCTGTGCACGACAGTCAACCACTGCGGCTCCGACCAACAGGGCATGCCTGCACCCACCAAACTAACCAATTGCCTAAGTCTGAACCAGTTTTTATATTTTGTTTTCAAAATATTTCATAAACCTCCTTGACTCACCAAAGTCAAGAGTACATTTAGGAAACTTATCATTTCATGTGAAAAGCTCATCATTTTATGTGAAAGATATCCCAAAACGAATATTATGACTAAGCAAGTCTAAGCATTTAATTTGAATTCTCTAGCCAACACTAATGTATCAACTAGAGTTTGATTCTAGGGTGACACGGTATCGAGGAATTCAATATCAATCGAGGAATTAATAAGTGGGCAATAACTAAATTTAAAACTGAATTGAAATACGTTGAATATAAATATGCATGCAGAATAATTTAAAACAACATAGTTTTATTTTGAAAACTGGGATCAACATGATCAAGGAGTGTGACTTGCCTTGCTCTTCAACTTGGTGTGAATCTTCGTCGAAGAATTTTCCCGAATCGTCGAAGTCTACACGTGAAAATAACCACCAAATTCAAATAAATTTAAATTGACTTCAAATATTTGAATTGAGGCCAGAAATGGATAGAGGGGAATTTTTGATGAATTTAAAATTTTGAATGGGCTCAATCGGAGTTAGGACGAAGAAGAACGGGCTCCGAGAAGCTTAAAATCAGAGAAAAAGAAAAAGAAAATTTTTCTGGAATTATTTTTCTAAAGGAAAATGGGTTTATGGCGTCAGCCCTGGGATTTTTATTCCGGCCGACACTGACATGCGGGCCCGGGTCCATGTGGACTGACCATGGACTCGGGCGGGGCTAAGGTGGCACAGGGGGTGGCGTGGCAGCCGGGGCTTGCGTGACGCCCGCGTGGCGGCCACGTCGGCTACCACCTCACCCTCGGCACTGACGTGGCAAGCGCCGGTGAGGGGAGCTCGGGGCTACGGCGGCGGCGGGGCTCCGGCGCACGGCGACGAGGGGCGGAATCGAGAGGCGGAGATGGGGAACTCGGGGGCGGGGCGGGATTTACCGGATGCAGCCGGAGTCGGCCGGTGGCGATGAGGCACTCGGGAGGGGAAGGGGGGCGGAGGGGGAGGTGGAGCGAGGTAAGGCGGAGCCGGTGGGGGCTTTTATAGGGGTCAGGGTGAGGAGGGTGGCTGGGAATTTCTCGCCGGAGTGGGGGAGTGGGCGGCAGCGGTTGTGGCCGAAATGGGGGAGGTGGGCGACGGTTGGGCACGGAGTGGAGCGCGTCGCGCGAGAGAGGAGGTGGGGGAGTGGGCGCGCACGCGGGGAAGGGAGAGAGAGGGCCGGTTAGGGCGGGGTGGCCGTTGCGGGCTGCGGCGGCACGAGGGAAGACGGGCCTGACAGGCGGCAGTGAGGGAGAGGAGGGAGAAGGCGCGCCGACATGTGGGGCCGGGTGAGAGAGAAGGAGGGGGGAAAACAGGGAGCGGCCAGATTGCGGGGGCGGGGAATCGGACGACCGAGGCGAATGGGGGGTGGACGGCCGGATGGCGGGGGAGGCGGCCGATCTAGGCCGGCCAGGTGGCGCCCGAGAGGAGGGGGAGGCGGGTTTGCGGGCGGCAGGGATGGGGCAACGTGGAAGAATCCGAGCCGTCCACGCGGCGGCCGGAGAGAAGGGGAGGGATTTTATTTTCTGATTTTAGTTTTTGATTTTTAGAAAACCCTAGAAAATTCATTAAGCCTCAAAAAATATGAAAATAACTCCAAAAATTCTAGAAAAATACACAAAAGTTCCTGGAGACATTTTAGACTTGATAAAAATATTTTCAACTAATGTTGGTATTATATTTTCATACCTAAAATACTTTTTATTTTCAAAATAGATTTTAAAACTCTAGAAAACCCAAATAAAATCCAAATAAATCCAAATAATTAATTTGAATTAGGATTTTTATAGAAAATTAAAATACCATTTTATTTAATAATATTTTTAGGTTTTACATAAAATACTTTTTAAATCCAGCCTTTTCAAAAACAGAAATTTTGGGCAAATCCAAAAATAAACTTCAAGCAACAGAAATACTGATTTTAATTTAAATTTTATTTTGATTTATTTTATTTTAATAAAAACCTGGGCTGTTACACTTATCCTCTCAGAGAGATCAAATTTGGGGAATACTTCTCAAAGTTACAAATCATTGATATTGCCTGAAACAACTTCTCTGGCAATTTAAATCCACGATGGTTTAAGAGGTTCACATCTATGATGGCTAAGTTCAATGACACAGAAAAGATCATAGGCCACCAGAACTTATCACATGTTTTATACTACCATGATACTGTTGCAATCACATACAAAGGGTTCTACGTGACATTTGGAAAGGTCTCGACTACCTTAACTGCAATTGATTTCTCAAATAATGCATTGGACGGTGGCATTCCTGAATCAGTCGGAAAACTCGTTTCACTACATGTGCTGAACATGTCACACAACGCCTTCACAGGAAATATCCCACCACAACTTGGAGAGGTGAGTCAGCTGGAATCACTAGACCTGTCCTGCAACCAGCTTTCTGGGGACATTCCGCAAGAGCTAACAGATCTCACATTTCTTGCCACGCTGAACTTGAGTAAAAATGACTTGGAGGGAAGAATACCACAATCACGTCAATTTGCGACATTTGAAAACAGTTCATATGAAGGGAACGCAGGGCTTTGTGGACCACCCTTGTCCAAACAATGTGGAAATTCGAGTAAGCCAAATAAGGCAGAAGCAAACATGTCCAGAGATCATATCGATGTTATACTGTTTCTCTTTGTTGGTTTGGGCTTTGGCGTCAGATTTGCAGCAGTGATTCTGATTAAATGGGGTCGCATTGGCAAATGGCCTCAAATTGTAAGCATTTCACGATGGTGATGATACGAAGGCACTAGATTGTCCGTAAGCGAAAGTATGTAGATTGTCTGTAAGCGAAGGTATGTGTTCCTGCAAGGGAGCAATGAGTTGAGATATTGTAGGAAGATGAATATACTGCAATGGATTGATTATTGTATTGAGCCTCGAGGATGGTTTATATAGAATATAAGGCTTGGAGGACATGAAGTCTCTCCTGGAGGTAAGGCAGTTATTACGGGATTACAAATCCTAAACTACCAAATATAGAGATATGCCAATATACTCTTATATCCCACGCAGTCGTAGCAGTAGTTTTGTGGATAGCAACAGCAGGAGCGGACGGTCAAACTGGAAAGGAAATCGTCGCGGACAGCAGGAGCGTCGCGAACGGTCAGATTGGAGAGGAAGCTGAAGGTAGAGGAAGTTGAAGGTGGGGAACCATCAGACTAACATCCCCCTGCAATCACAACAGGAGCGTTGGGCAGTGCTGTGGCGTTGCGGATGCGGTGACTGTAGAGGGAACCGACGAGTTTGCTCAAGTTGATGATAGCCCTTTGTTGCCGAGGTAGCCGAGTGCGTGGTGACCATGGTCGTAGCCGTGGAGGAGGGAACCATGTCGAGGCAGCTGGTGTCGAGGTTGGCATTGTGGTCAGGTAGTGAAGTTGATGCAGAGGAGGTCGTGACCGAGGTCAGTTAAGAGTTCGCCGACGTCGACCGGCCGTGGTCAACTGGGAAGATGAGGGAAAGGAGTAGAGAGAGGTTGTTCGAGGGAACCGGTCGGAGCCATCATGGTCGAATAGCCATGGTGAAACAGTAGGGGACAAACAACCATGGTCGAAATGGCTGTGGTCAAATAGCCATGGTTGAATGACGTGGTCGAATCGGCCGTAGTCGAACAGCCATGGTTGAACGACGCGGTCGAACGGCTGTGGTCAAATGACATGGTCAAATGTCCATGGTTGAAGATAAAATAGAGGGGGCTAGCCGAATCTACGGATGAGGTCGTCCAACCATGGCGTTCGGAGGCGTGGTCAGAGACACGGTCGAAGGCATGGTCAGAGACACGATCGGAGGCACGGTCGGAGGCGCGATTGTAGACATGGTCATGGGCATTGTCGTAGACGTGATCATAGGCACGGTCGTCGGCGTGATCGTAGACGTGACCATGGGCGCGGTCATAGGAGAGGCAGGAGGAGGCGGCCGGGAGAAGGCGTGGTCGGGGTCAGAGGCAAGGTTGAAGGCGCGATCAGGGTTAGAGGCGTGGTTGAGTGCGCAGTCGGAGGCGCGGTCGTAGACAAAGCAGAGGGGTCTGACCAGATCTGGGGAGAAGGTCAGTCGGTCGTGGTCATAGATGAAGCAGGGGCCAGTTGAATCCAGCGAGGAGGCCGGATCCGGGCGAGGCACCGCCGGATCCGGTACGAAAGAGGTCGGATCCGAGCGCGGTGGCACTTGAGAAGGCCAGGGCAAGCTAGAGGCAATGGCGCTATCGGCCGGGGAGCCCAGATCTGGGGCTGTGGAGACGAGCGGCGGAGAGAGCTGACTCTAGATCCAAGCAGAAAGACAACAAGGTGAGCAGGGAGGCGGTGAAGTTGGGGAGCCGTCGGTGCAAAGAAGCGCCTAGATGAGGACCACGAGCTCTCAGTGGTGTGATGGCTCGTATTCGCGGACGACAGGCCGGTGATGATGATCCGGCGTGATGATGAGAATAGACAGGGTCCTCAGAAGGCCGCGGAGGGAGGGTCGTGTCAACAAGCGCGCTTCATCACGCCATGACATGACGTCATCGGAGGAGAGGAGGCACCGGAGAGGTCGAAGCCAAGGCAGTGAAGTCCAAAGCCAAGGAACGTCGACGAGCGGCAGGGCGGCACAAACCGATCCATGATCGGAAAAAGTAGAGAAAACTCGATCGGAAGATGACCGGGGAAAACTCTAAGACACAACTTAAACTACAGGTTGCATAGCCCGCGGGCGAGATCATGGAGACAAGATCATCTCCCCGGGGTAGCGCAGCGGAAGCTGTGGAAGCGGCGGCTTAGGAGCAGCACCGCTCTGATACCATATAGGAAGATGAATATACTGCGATGAATTGATTGTATTGAGCCTCAAGGGTGATTTATATAGAGTACAAGGCTTAGTGGGCAAGAAGTCTCTCCTAGAGATAAGACAGATATCATGGGAATACAAATACTAAACTATCAAATATAGAGATATGCCAATATACTCTAACAGATAGGTGATTCGACATCTCTTTTATCTTATCTTCTATTGCAACTTCTCAAGTATTTTCATGCTTGTACGCTATTGTTAGCACATCTGATTTGGATACTTATATGGCAATAATAAGACAAATATTATTCAACTCCCAGTGTACATTGCCAGTTGCTAATCATCCATAATTAAGGCCAAAATCATCATCATGCACTCCAGGTGTTTGTCAAGGACACAACCAGAGCTCTATGCTAAACAGAAGAGATGGGGATAAGAGCAACTCCAACAGGGCCCTCAAACAAGCCTCTAAACCAAAATTTGAGGGCTGAGGACAAAAACACAGGTCCAGCAGGGTCCCTACTCAGGCCCTCAAAAGTAGGAGGCCCACTAATTCACCCATCAAGCCCTCATTCCTGGGGACCCTAGAGGAGGCCCCTACTTTTGAGGGCCTGAGTAGGGACCCTGCTGGACCTGTGTTTTTGTCCTCAGCCCTCAAATTTTGGTTTAGGATGATGAATGGGTCCCACATGGCAGTGTCTATTAGGATGAATTTGAGGGCCCTGATTTGAGAGCTGCTGCTGGAGTAGATGCAAAAAAATCAAGCTCTCAAATGTTAGGAGAGCCCTCAAATCAAAAATAGGGGCCTTGATTTGAGGGCTCCTGCTGGAGATGCTCTAACTAACCAAAATTTGATAGCAACTCCAGGCGTTTGTCAAGGACGCTGTACAAGAAGACCTCTATGCCGCGGCGGCGTCGATGGTGAGGTCCCAGCCAGAGATCCCCAAACACCTCGGCCTAAGACGCCTCTCGTCGCCACCGGGAGCATGTCGGCTCGGGAAAAAGGAACGAGGAATACAAAGGTTTTTCTCTTTTCCCCTTTTCTTTTATATTTTCATTCGTGTTAACTGTTGTAATCACAGATGATTTTCTTATATTTTCATTCGTGTCAACTGTTGTAATCACAGATGATTTTCCAAATCGTTCGCTGGCTGGTTTCACCTAAAAATCAGTTAAACTTCGCTGCATCGCCATATTCGTGATTGGTTATCCGATTAGGTTTTTAGGATTCACCAATCTTCAATCAAAGATTTCTATGGGCAGTAGCATGCTAGCACACCAGTGACCAGTGAATCAGGGATGGGTGAACAGAATATCAGTGTGACCTAATTTTTTCTATAACACTTTAAAAAAGGTAAAGAAGATGTAAGACCATATGATGGCAGCTTCATATTGGTGATGAGTATTTGATTTTTTATACTTTGGTGTCATTATTTGAGTTTGATGGCAGCTGTCGGAGTGACGACTGTCAGCCTGGCTAAGTTTAGACCTACTGTGGTGTGTGGTAGTATCGGCCCGTAGTTGACGGTAGCTATTTTTCAGAGAAAGTCTTTTGAAAGTTTTGGGCTATGACCTAGTGCGGTAGTATCGATATTGGAGTTGCAGTATGATCGACAAGAAACGGTCTGACCAGCCTTGTCATGGCAGCCTAACTAGAGTGTGCTTAGCAGTCTTACCAGCTCGATGGCCATGGTCAGATCGACCCTCTGTCTTTGAGCAGAGTTGAGTTGGTTTTATGTGTTAGTCATCGCGGAGTCCATATAAGTGTGGGTCATGGTGTGTCCATACATATGTTGCGCTAATGAGAGTCAAGTATGTGTTATTTGTGTTTGGATGATTGCTTGGTTTTTGATGTACAGGTACTTGATGATTATTGCATCAACGGAAGACTGAGGGCACGAAAGGGGTCTTAAGACCATAACGTGTTGAATAAGTTCAGATAGAGCATTATCTCAAGTGGAGAAGTACTGGAGAAAGATAAGAATTGTGGGGAGGCAAGCATGTGTATGTGGTGTGCCAATTAAACTTGAGTGTTTCAAGTGGTAACATCATCGGAGCAAGCGTATGATCTTGGCTGCAACTAATTGGGCATCACAGACTATGGTGTAATGTGGTGTACCATACGACTCAAGCATTTCAAGTTATGATGGCCTCGAAGAAGGCGTACAATCTTGGCGACAAGGCATCGGGTATCACATATTCATGAAGACTGGTAGGTGGCAATGAGGAAATTGTCTAATACCAGGTGGAGTGGCGGTTTACAAAATCGCGGCGTTGGCCTAAGTATTTAGGTCATGTCTTTGTGGATGGAGTGTCTTATGATGCTTGTGGAGCCATATGGAAGTCATGCTTTGAAAAATGAGCAAGTGTCTGAAATGTAAAACCCATTGTATGTGGGTTACCGGGTTTTCCCATTTATAAGTGGTATGATACACTGAGAGTTTGGTGTGAACTGAAAGACTCCACTATAAACATTTGTATGTGAAGAGAGAGGTAGCACTTGAGAGATAAGATTAGGGTTTCCTTGTGTTGTAGCCTTTTTTGGATGTGCTCTAGGGTTAGAGCTCTACCATTTTGAGAGAGTGATTGTAAAATATTTCCCTCCACATGAAATGAACATATAAAGTTTGTTCAAGTGAGTTATGCCATGGATCATTCTTTGTACTATTGATTTGCTTAGCTTTCTTGTTTAATATTCTCTCTTCTTGATCTTTCCTGGTGCCAAGAACGTGTAAGAGGTGAAGATATCTCTTGGAAATCAGATCCTATCTATCTAGGCACTTCCTAGAGGAAGTTGATGAGTTCTTCCAGTTTTTCTCAATAGAGAGGTGATTTTGGGGTTTCGATCTTGTAAGGGTTTTGTCTTGAGTTTATGCTGTGATATAGTTTACTATGATATGTCAGAACCTATTCAAGGTCACTAGATTATCTAGGACTCACAAAGCCAGAGTAGATCAAGATTTCCCTCTTTTGTTCGGTTTTAGTGTAACTCTCCTTATTATGAATAAAGGTCAGAACTTTAATATTGATCATCATGATCCATAATTAGAATAGGTTCCTAGCATCATAGGGGGGGGTTTATGTTAAGTTTCACTGTATTTAGATAAGTAGTTTATATGTTAGCTCTTTTCATGGATCGTATGCAGTGTTGTTTGTACTATTTCTTGGCGAGCGGTCAGACCACAAGGACCTAAGTGGTCAGGCCAGTGCAATCAGTCTGGCCAGTGGTCAGACCGCTTGTTGGCCGATGATCAAACCGGTTGAGACAGAGTCTTGGATGATCTTTGTGATCTTTGGCTTTCAGCTTTTGTTAGCTTGTGAGTTGCTCTGCTCCAAGTGGCTACAACTTCTAGCTTCCGGCTGTTAGCTTTTGGCTGAAATTGTATTGTAGCGGCTATTAGTTTTTCCTAAGTCATTCAATTAGAAAATAAATAAAAATGAGAAAAACAATGAAAAACACCGTTATATCTCCAAGGATAATGCAAAGGAATAAGGGAAAAAAGAAAAGCCAAAAAGCCAGAAAATCCAAAAAGCCAAAAAGCCTAAATTAAGAAGGTAGAAGCCGAAGCTACTTGGAGCGGTCCTTGTGTTTCTGCTGCGTGAGTTGTTAATACCTAGTGAAAAAGTTTTAAAGCGATTCACCTCCTCTTATTCGTTATATCGATCCTAAAGAAGCAAAGCTCTAATACCAACAGTTCCTCTCACAAAAGAGAATGGAGTGGAAGCTAGCACTGCTAGTTGCGGGCCTATTCTTTTGGGCTTGTGACTTGTGACTTTGTCTATAGTAACTAGCTTTCAAATGGTGTGTCTTTTTAAGACGGGGTCAATAAGTTGATTGTAGTAGACACTATAGCAACTTCATCTAAATCAGCCAAAAATACACGCAAATGTCTCTTACTCTGTATTCCCTCTCACACAAACAATCAAAAGCCATAAACCGTAGCCCAAAAGAACGTGCCCGCAAAATTCCAGTCGTGTGGTGAAAGAACTGAAGCTGGAACAATATGTTGATAAATTTGGAGGCGCATTGAGGTTTAGGAATCCAAACTCCAACATGGCACTGTGCCACACTTTGTTTTACAAGCAAATATATATGTACATCTCACAACTTATTGTCTAACGACTATTGGTCTAGTGTGGGTTTGGGAGGTCAAATCGTTTAGTGTGGGTCTGTTCATTGTTAACCGCTACTCTTGGCACAACTCATTGCTTACAAAGCTGCGAGATTCAAAATTGAGGAGCTCCACCGTGAATTTTATAGGCTATATATGTAAAGTGAAGAACAACACGCCAAACTCCTTATCGGCAGGTAATAATCGCCATATATGCCAATTCCTGTTACCTCTCAAACCTACATATCAGAAGTAACTAAATAAGTGCATATTGCAGACTACAATTCTATAAACGTACAAGACTTTTGGGCCTATTGATAATCATGATAATGAAACTACAGTTACCTCGCATTAGGGGAGTGCAATGCATGCATTACCCCTCCGCACTGTGTTGCTTTTCAGTAGCAAGTTTAGCAACAATGGTTCGATGGAGACTTCCCTCTGCTAGAGGTCTCGATCGGCTACTGCCTACTACAACATCTCCTAGACAAGAAGTCAAAAGCACATCTGGGTTCAGTTCATCTTCTGCATTTTACCTGTGCAGAAGTATGCAAATCCTTGTACCACCTATGCCTACGTATGTGCAAGATGTTAAAGGTGTTACTGAGTGCCAGGGCTCCATTACCATCCCTAGTTCTACTGCATCGACATGTGCTACATTGAATCAGGTTGTTTCAACTCTTTTTTCAACTGCGTATTTAGTGATAATGACCTATGATCTTACTGCACGTCTAGTGGTAACGATCTATAATCTCTTACTAGTAGTGGAAATTTTAATTTATACCAATGTAGCCTGCCCTGTATCCCAACATTATTGTAGTCCCACACTAATTATACGAGTATATCTAGTATTTATCTCTAACTTAACTCGCTGCCTCATTGCTTGCTTGCTCTCTCAGTGTTACCTGTAGTTTCCCCTTCTCCTTCCTTTCACTTTGTGATCTACGTGTATAAACTTTAATTTGCACCAGTGTAACATCCTGATTTTCAAAGCTTTTTGAAGATATTAAAATAAAATTCACCATATGGATTTTTCTAGAATTAATGCAAGTTTAAAATTAATTTTTATTAATTAAAAGGATTTAATATGACTAAAATAAAATAAACATTTGATCAAAGTATTTTATTTGAGTTCCTTGAGTCTCAATGATTTTTTGGAATTTTCTGTGATTTTTTTGATCTGTTTGCTATTTTCTAGAGCTTAAATAAATTTATTTGAATTTCTAAAATAGAAAAACACTCAAATATCCTAAAACAGTAATGGGCCGAGCCCATTATTGTTCACTCCATCCCATTGAGTCTCAGCCGTCCGATTCCTCTCCTGCCATGTGTCGTCAATCCCAGGTGCCGATTACTATTCATCTCCGTCCATGTTCCGAACTCTACTGCCGCTGTCCGCGTGGTCTCTGCCTTGGCGTGCATGCCCGTCCAGGTCTCTTCACCATCTCCAAGCCAGAGTCCTCGGTGTCCGTGCATAGAAACCATGCCTTTGCCCTCATTTGCGCACCCTGCAGCACCGTCGACCTTGCCAGCCACGCCGACGCTTCGCTGTTGACTCGTCTTGCGCCGCCACCATCGTCTTCATATCCGACAGCCCTGTTTCTGCTGACGAGCATGAATAGCGGAAGAAATCGCTCCGTCGCCTAGCAGTCTTCGACCTTCGCCACCGGTGAGTCGCCTCCCAAGCCACCGTCCTCAACCCTCCTCATCATCACCTGCTAATCACTGTACGACGCGTGTCACAGCAGGGTCATCCGATTGCCTCAGCAACCATCCGATTAGATCTGTACCGTTACCAATATCCGACGATCGAGATCAATCCACATGGACCATTGATGACCTCTAGATCCTCATGACGTCAAATCGCTCCTGCACCGCCCGACGGCTCACCTTCTCCATGAACTGCGCTCATCGTGCACCGAGCCTATGCCACGTGGGACCCACCAGTCAGAGGTCACTGCTCTGTGAACCAGCTTAGTCAGCAGCAACGCAAGCCCTAATCCTACGTGGTCGCCATGTGTCAGTACACATGGATGCCACATCAGCCAACTGAGCCGCCAATGCCACGTCACCCAGCCATGTCAGCGATGATGTCATAATTAGGATTTCCTTTAGAAACATAATTCCAATAAATCCTATTTTCCTTTTTTCCTTAGATTAGATTTTTCAAGAGCCTGTTCTCCTCCGTCCTAACTCCGATTGATCCGATTCTTTTTCCTAAATTCATATAAAATTGAGCTCTATCTTTTGGTTCTAGTTTTAAAGTTTTTGGAGTTTATTTGGATTTTATTTGTGTCTCATTCGCTTTCTCTCCCATTAGATAACATATTCGAAGGAGCATGGTTGCTGATTTCCATGAGGCTCAAGTGGGGGTGTGAGGCGAAACCCTAGTCGGTGAAATCAAGTTGCAATTGAGCATTGTAAAGACCTTGTTGTGATTTTCTCTAATGTGGGCATGGTCACATCGTGTCCGTACAGTTGTGCAACTTCTGTAGGGTGTAAAACTATTCGAATAGCGTGTCCCTGGTTATAGACAATGCTCGGTGATTTAACATGAGGATTATGTTTTCATAAAATCTTGGTTGGTTGAGAAGAAAGTTTGGTTGGGAAGTGAATGGTTAGCTCACTTGTGGTTTTATTTAATCCTTTGATTCAGTAATTATTTATTTATGTCCTTTCCAAAGATACACTTTCAATCTATTTATTGTATTTACTTTAAATTACTGCTTTCTACAAAATAACCACTCAGCCATCCTTTGATAAGCCTTGCATACTATATTGCATCTTTATTACAAATAGCTTGCTGAGTACTCTATGTACTCACCGCTATATCTATATTTGCTTAGTTGCTGAAGAAGAGCCAAATCAGATAAAGGAATTTAAAGGAGGTTTCATCAACGACTTTGCGGATTAGGAATTCGCTCCCCAATCGATTGCATGTGGGCATATTGAATGGTTCTACGCTTATTTCTGTTTTTTCGTTGCTAATTTCTTAAGCCCTTCAGGCTATTATCTGTAAGTTTGGCCATAAGGTTGCGACTCTGATAATTAATAATATTTGAGTCTTTTCTTAGTAACTCATGATGTGATTGATATTTCATCTCTGTTTACACTATGTACACTAGCATGATCCTAGACTAGTGTAGAATACACGAGAGTTCAAATTTGCAGATTCGGGTCTCGACAGCCAGGCTCGTAATCTACCCCATTTCCCAATAACTAGCAGCAGAAGCATGGTGCCACGCTGCGCTAGGTACCATGTGGACCGAAGTAAAAGAGCCAACAATTCATAAGAGGGGCTTCTTTGAAAAATCAAGGATCCATACATATTTCTAGAGAAAGCGAAGGTTTTTCTGCATTTCTGGTAGTGTACTTGTAGTCCAGTGTTTGCATGTCTTTTGAGTCCTTTATATATATTTGCTCTTTTGGCTGCTCAACACAATTAGATACTAATTCATTCGTTCCTCGAACATAGTTTCAAAGCAGGCTAGAAAAACCTAGCTCCGAAATCATTTCCGCTTCCACTACCCTCGGCAGGAGCAATCTTCACTCCTACGGGGAGTAATCTAGATCCTTTAACGTTAAAGAGTAAAGTCAGAGGGCAACAGTGATGCACAACAAGAGGGCAACAATGGCGTATAGCAAGGATGGGCTGCAAACACTATAGCAATTTTCTGCTAATTACTATAGCACTCCCACTGTATACACGGCTATAGCAAAATACAATGTAGCATCAGTACTAGGTTGTCTTGTGCCATTGTATTGTTGCATATGATCCAGTCCTACGATTATCAACGGATTGAATAGTGGGCACCTCTTATTCGTATTCGTATTTCTTAAACAAATATGAATATGAGTCTGAATATGCTCGAGTACGAATATGAATAGAATGTTATAATAAATATGAGTACGGATCGATTACCTACTCAATTCGGTCGAATGCGAATATTCTATATTATAATGAAGTTTAGTAAATTGACGCCGGTTTCATAGTAATATTTATGCCCCTTTATCTCTAGTTTATCACATAATCATTGATCATAGGTGCTATTTTGCCACTAATCCTAACTAATTCTAGATATATTGCAAATAAATCGGTTATAAACATATCGAATTTGGCTAAAAAGAGCATGCAAAAAGATTCATTGAAGAATGTGCCAAAATGAAAAACATGAAATGCCAAATTAAAGTCCGATATGTCTTTCACATTTTACCTCCAGTCGTTTACTTGTGGATATAGATACACACACACATACACATACATACATACATACATACATACATACATACATACATACATACATACATACATACATACATACATACATACATATTTTAGACTATGGTACCCGAGCACCAAGGAGCACTCGTTATTTTTACTATATATAGTATAAATAACAGGGGCACCATGGTGTCCAGGCTGCATGATTGAGACTTTCCATTCATGATTAAGACTTTTCCATCCTGAAACATTATATATCATTGCACCTGCACGCATCTAAAAGCAATCCAAAGGTAGGGAGGCTTGGTGCCCAGACACCATGGTGCCCCATTTCAGCGTCCTATATATATGTATATATGTGTATGTATATATATATATATGTATATGTGTGTATATATACATATGTGTGTGTCTATATATATATAGTATAAATAACAGGGGCACCATGGTGTCTGGGCACCAAGACTCTCTGCCTTTGGATTTCTTTTAGATGCGTGCTAGTGTGATTGAGACTTTCCATGTGTGATTAAGACTTTCCTTCCATGATTGATTTAGCATGCCTAATATATTATATACCACTGCACTAGCACGCATCTAAAAGCAATATAAAGGCAGGGAGTCTTGGTGCCTGACACCATAGTGCCCCATTTCAGCGTCCTATCTATATATATATATATATATATATATATATATATATATATATATATATATATATATATATATATATATATATATATATATATATATATATATATATATATATATATATATATATATATATATATATAGGAAAATTACATAGGCACCATGGTGCCTAGGCACCAACATCCGATACACGTGTATGATTGATAATTTTTTGAGTTTGGGTATGAAAATGTTTTATACCCTTGATATATTTATGGTAAGTAAGTTTTGAACTCAGTTCAAATTAGTTTGAACTACTTTTGAGTTCAATGCAACTACAATGAGTATATACCATAAAAATAGTTCAAACTAATTAAACTGAAGTTGAATTTAAATTTTTTGAGTTTGACATCTCAAATATACTTTTTATGGGTATATGAAGATACCCACATCAAACGTTGCAAATCTCAAGCAAATCAACGGTATTGATATTGGTATTGCATATGGTGCCTAGGCACCATGGTATATATATATATATATATATATATATATATATATATATATATATATATATATATATATATATATATATTAAATTCCGGTGTAGTTACACAGGTCATATATATATATATATATATATATATATATATATATATATATATATATATATATATATATATATATATATATATATATATATATATATATATATATATATATATATATATATATAACATATCTAGTGCTAATGGTCTATTCAGTGATAACATGTAAACGCCAACCAGGGTTGTTGGATCTACAATCTACGGCTCAGATTCGTGAAGGTGGAAGCCCCCAATCACTTATGCATTTTTCCCCAAAACCCCCTGGCAACTAATCGTCTTTTACATCCCCGTCCCCGCCTCCAATCCCCTCTCGTCTCCCTCGACGCCGCCGCCTCCAATCCCCTCTCGTCTTCCTCCCCGTCCCCGACGCCTGCCCGCCGCCTCGCTCCTTCTCCCCTGCTCGCCTTCCACTGCCGCCCGACCCTCGATGCCGCCGCCTCCCTCCACGGCCGCCCCCCCGGCCCTCGACGCCGCCGCCTCCCTCCAACCATCCGGGCCGCCCCGGCCCTCGATGCCGCCGCCTCCCTCCAAGCCGGCCTCCTCCTTGAGCTTCCTCCCCGAGCACCGCCCCTCCCCGAGCGCCACCCCGAGCACCGCCCCTCCCCGAGCGCAGATTGATGCAGAGATTGGTTCCTTCCCATTCCAGAAGCAGTGCAGTGTTGGTTCTGTCATATGTACAGACCATACGCTATGCTTTAACACTAATTCGAGGTAGCAGTTGGGAAGATAGCTCAAAACCAACAGATTGTGGATTGAGGGATTGATGAAAGCGGCATTATTTCACAAGAACTTGATATTCTGAAGTGGCGAATTCAATGGATGTTGTTGCAAGCTTTGTGAACTCGCCTAATTGGTGAATGACTTCAAGTTCTTCGTACCCATTTTCTGATGCTTGGGTTGCTTGCTTTTGTGGGTTTTTTTCTTTCTTATACCCTGCTTGAATAAAATGATGGCTATGAGTAAAAGTGTGAAATTGATCTACCCTGTCAAGATCTTGCTGATAATAAGTGACTAGAGCTAGAGGCGGTGTCGGGGCCGAGGCGACGTGGAGAAGCAAGCATTGCAGAGGAGGGCACAGAGGCGGCGCCATGAGCTGTGGCAGCCGGCCAGATGCGAGCAGGGCCGAGGCGGCTCGGCTGAGGCCACCAACAGACAGCATGCATGCGCGTGCACGGCCTGCTAGCAGTAGTGCGATGTCCAGTCGCCCGAGGTGATGAGGACATCACTTCGTCAGATACACACAACACTCCTCCACTTGACATTCAAGGACCAATCACTAGAGCTCGCGCTCGACAATTGAATTTACAGGTGAGCTCGTTCCTAAGTACTTCTTTTTGTTCATTTGAGAATCGATTGCTACCTAATGATTTAATTATGATTAGAAACCATGGAGAGGACCTAGAAGTACTTGGAGAAGGGCTACGAGGCGCACAAGTCCAGCAAGGGTGGTCGAATCATGATGGAGGTCCAACTCAAGCCGACTTCGAATCCAATTCGGAGTCCAGGACCAGGCCGCACTAAAACGGACGCCCAGATCGCATCCGGACTCCGTTTTGGACGTTCCACATATGTATGGAAAGCTGAGAAGACTACCTTTCCAATGGCTCTGGTCCCATGTCAAAATTCCTTCTGAGTCAACGGAAATCGTCGAAACAAGTGGGCATTCAGAATCTGTCAGGGTGCTGCGCCACCGTGTTTGGGCCGTTCGGCTTTGTATCGTGTTGGAGCCCATTAGGGGCGCGTCCAGGGGTTTTGCACGCCCCTAACTCCTTTATATCTAGCCGCCACCCCCACCATTAGGGTTGGATTTTGCTTAGATTAATTCTGTCTTTGAACAGTATCGCCGTTCATCGGTTTGTGAGACCCCAACTTTCGAGTGCTAAATCAATACATCTGCAATTCAGTTGTGTTCTTCCTTGTTCTTGCTTGTGTTCTTCGATTCGCAGGTAAGGATTAGCCTTCTTGGCGAGGTCAACCGGCTGCGCACGGTTGATAACCTGAGGAGACGTGGTGCTGCGATTGCGTCGTTCAGAAGCCGGATCGATTTGTGTCGCGCCTCCACCAAATCGAACATATCCAGAACCTGTTGGAAGATCGGGACCCCGTTCCCATCAAGTGGTATCAGAGCTTCAGGTGTTCCTTCAGGTTCGCGTTACCCTCCTTTGTTGTTTTCGGTTTCATCCTAGAGTCCATGAAAAAACCCTACAAAAAACAATTGTAGTCATAGGTTATTTCCTGTCCTAGATCTCGTTTAGCCTTTGTACAATTTGATTCCAGAGTCCGTAGTGTTGAGTTTGTGTCCTTAGTCGAGTTGTGTTGCTGGTTTAGATTGTGTTTTATTTCGGGTTGTCTTGCTTCCGCTTCATCCCATACAAACCCTAGCCGTCATCCATCGCGTATTCCACCCTCTGTTTTTGTTTTCCCACTCATATCCCACCCTCTGTTTGAGTCATCCTTCGTGTCTCGTGATCACACAGTATCATCCCCCACCATTCCCCGAGCTTCCGCCACCAATTTCCACCAATTCCCTCCACCCGATTTCGTTTCGGCCTCCACAAAAACCATAACTCGGAGTCCCATCTTCAAACGGCCATAACTTTTGCATACGGACTCGAAATCAGGAGATTTTTTTTTGAAATTGGGTGAAATTAAATTTTGCATCTGAAACCGACCTGACTTTGTCGGGTTTCGGCGAATTTATTTTGCCCAAATTCGGCCTGGAAAGTGCAGTACTCGAGCTCCGAACTTTTATCACCAAATTTACAGCACATTCATCATTTTCTGTAGGCCACACCTTATATTAGATTGAGGTGAAACTTTGTGTGGTTCCTATTTCTGTGCTCTGCTTTGTGAAAAAAATAACAGAAAAAATAAACAAAAAAGAAAAATTTCGGCACCTGGTTTTGCCTGAGAGCAAAGGCACCTGAGTTCTGTGCCTAAAAAAAAAAAAAAAAAAAAAGAGCACAGTTTTAGGTGACAGAAATTCATTTGTTTTGTGCTTATGCTGCATTAAGTCTCTCAAGCACGGCCATCTTTGTTGCTGTCTTTGCCTTACTATTCTGGTCTTGACTCCTTGTTCATCATATCTTAACTCTGATATAGGACACATTTAGACCAGCAACTAGGACCATTGCTTTGGACATTTATTCAGCATTACTATCTGTTATTGACTTGTGTTCCACTAACATATTTGGCCTTCCAAGCTCCATATACATACTTAGGACAACACAGTTTTGACCCTTGCAATCGCGGTCACACTCTCTAGGTATCACGAACCAGCCACCGGTTGTACCACCTACTGTTTGCGATGGTAAGAACACTTGTAAGAGCTTGGTAAGCCACTTCCTTTGCGGGTTTCCACTGTCCTTCCTTTCTAGTTGATAGGGATAATCCTTTTGTTTTCCCTGTGTTTCCACTAACCATGGCAGGAGACAAAAGAAACGAGACACCGGTCGATTTCAACGAGTGTGTTAGTCGCGGCCATCTACAAGCTGCGCTCGACAAACAAAATGCTTCAATCACTGATCTCGGCGCGAGAATGGACACAATCGTAGCCGCCATTGCCAAGTTGAACACCACGGAAGGCATTGAGCGGGTGGAGCGGTGGTTGGCTGACCTCACTGGTCGGATGGACACATTGGAAGCACGCCTGCCACCTGTCAATGATAGCCATCATCCTGATGAAGACGCCGTGTATGATGCAGATGGCAACATTGATCGGCGAGCGACACAAGATGCACGACTACGTCGGCGCCTTCAGCAAAACCGACAGGGTATGGGAGGTAATAACCAGAACCGTCATGGTAACGACGACCCTTTTGCTAAAGTCAAGTTTACCATTCCATCTTTTGCTGGTCTTTTGCCAGTCTACGGACTATAACAAGGCAAAGTGCCGAGGTCCGCCTCCGCACACGCCACGCCAGTCTGCGGCCGCTCTTCCGAGACGGTGCCTTCTTCTTCTTCGCTGCACCGTCGTCTGGAGCGACACGGTCCGGCACGGCAAGGCCCAGGACCTCGCACACGCGGTTTATTCGCCCCAGCCCTGCCTCGGCGATAGCAGACGCGCGCTGCTCGTGCTCCCTGCCGGTGTACGGCCCCAGGAATACGCGCGCAGCTTGCTCCGCCTCCTCCAAGGAAATCTCGGGATGCGGTTCCGTCTCATCGGCGGTGGGCAATCGTACCTCCTAGCGCTCGGACAACTTCCCTGCGCGCAGAAGCCCTTGGATCGTCTTCTCGGTCACGCGCGAGGGGCCTAGCTCGCCGGAGAACGTGCCTTCCTCCTCCGCCACCAGCCACTCCTTGTCCGTCGCCGCCGGGTCGCGCTCTTGGACCGCGTATTTCACCTTCAACAGCGAGGACCGCCGGCGAATGTCAGAGCCACCAACCGCCTGGCCGCGCTTGCCACCGGAGGCCATCGCTTCCCACAGAGAGATTGAAGCGGTGAAGATATCGCGAAAATGTAGAGGGCGGAGCAGACAGGAAAGAGGGCGTAAGGGTGCGGGGACGCTGTTACGAGGGGGCTATTTCAAGCCACCTCGCCCATACCGCCGCTACCAAAGCGTCGCAATGATCCGCGTGCCGGATGCAACCGCTGTGGTGTAAAGGTCCGCCCCGCGCGATTCCCCGTAACTGAAAGCACAGTGTCGCGACGGTCCACGTACGGGACGCGATCGCACTCGTACAAGCGCCCGTCCAGGGCAATGTCCCACGACCACAAGCGCCAAGGGCTGTCACAGCACGACGCTACCTAGCCGCTATTAAAGGCGCACTAATGGGCCAGGGGATCACAACAGCTTCGGCGCTGCGCCATTCACCGCCCGCCCCGTGTCCCCCTTGCCTAGGGAAGAGGCGAGCGGCCGCGAGCACGCAACCGTCCACATCCCGCCGCGCACCAGTCATAGGCCGCCGCGTGCCCTGGGCGCGTTGAGGCGGGTCGCACGGTACGGGAACCTAACGCTGGCAGACCGGGGGCCGGCGCGATTCCAGGAACCTTTACAGCGCAGGACCGCATCGCGAGATCCCAAGTCACCGCACGCGTGGCGGTGTTCGCGAGGCGAGGGCGCCAGCTCCGTTGCCACCCGTTCGAAGGGTAGGGGACGGAGCGCGCGTCTGCCGGCCGGGCGCCGGCCCGCCGCCACCCGCTCAAGGGTAGGGGATGGAGCGCGACGCGCCTGCGCCGACCAGGCGCCAGCCCGCCGCCACCCGCTCAAGGGTAGGGACGGCGCGCGCGCTGCTGGCCGGGCGCCGGCTCGCCGCCACCCGCTCGAGGGGTAGGGGACGAGCGCGCGCGCTACTGATCGGGCGCCAGCTCCACCGCCACCCGCTCGAGGGTAGGGGCGGAGCGCGCGCCCTGACCACTGGCGCCAGCTCGCCGCCACCCGCTCAAGGGTAGGGGCGGGCGCGGGACCAGGCGCGCGCGCGCCACCCGCTCGAAGGGTAGGGGCGGGCGCGCGCTACTTGGCCGGGCGCCAGCTCCGCCACCCGCTCAAAGGTAGGGACGGAGCGCGCGTCTACCGGTTGGGCGCCAGCTCGCGCCACCCGCTCAAAGGTAGGGATGGAGCGCGCGTCTCTGGCCGGCGGCGCCCGCTCGCGCCACTGCTCGAAGGGTAGGGGACGGAGCGCGCGCGTCTACCCCGACTTGGCACCATTCCCGCTGCATCGATGTCGGCACCTTGATACCGGCGGGTCCTCGCTCTAGCTAAGGCACTTCGCCGCCCGCCTCGGCCCCGCGCTGGGGAATAACGGTAAGCCGCAAAGTCTGCCTCGTTCTCCTTAACAGGCCACCTACGGTGCATCAGCATTTTTTCAAAGCGATGCGGGCGGGCTCCATAAGGAACACCGGCTGTAGGTAGGCCTGCTAAGGAGAACAGGGCAAACCTTGCCATCGTGTGCGGAAACGCAGCGCGAAGGCAGCACGCGCGGCTGGCCACCGATCACGGACACTGATCAAGCTCCCAAGAAAAATGGGGACCACCATCTGTACATCAACATTCCCCATGCCGCTCAGCGGCGCTAGGGAATGCTGATGCACGGAAGGGGCCCATTTTAGGGGAGCAGTTCCTACCAAAATGCGTGCAGGAACAACGCCGCTCCAGCACCATATATATACCCCAGCAGCAGGGAAGCCAACCGGCGGAAGTCCAATCGGCAGAAGTCCAAATGCCGGGAGTCCGCCGTCACATTAATGATCACGACGCTTCAAGGCCCGCACCGCGCCAAGCACGCTTCGCCACGTGGACGGCCGGAAGAGCGAGCGTCGCAGCACGTTCCTTATCGCTTAAGGCTCATGCGGCGGCTCAGGGGCCCGCCACGCTTACCTGTGCCAGTGCAACGCCCCCGGCACGCGTCCACTTCGGCTGGGGCCACCTCCGTCGCCGCCCGTTCGGAGGGTGAGGGTCGGAGCGTACGCGTCTGCTTCGGCCACAGTGCAGCCCCGGGTCAAGTTTGGAAAAGTTCACAGGCCGCGGGGACGGAGGGGGCCAAAGGACTCGGCGACATGGCTTCGGCCCCGTGAAGCCCTTCACCATGAGAGGCTCCTGTCGTAGGGGTGGCCCCCACCTAAACCCAGCAGGCCTGGTAGGAGGTCATAAGGCCCAGAATAGGCCATGTGTAATGACATAAGTGCCCCTCATGGGATATATACCAGATATATATATATATATATATATATATATATATATATATATATATATATATATATATATATATATATATATGAGTATAGTCATGGCGAGGGGCAGGCCATTACGCTCATCTCCATCACTCTCCACTACCATCTGTCTCTCTGTTTGGCCTGTAGCCACAACAGAGATCAATCACAGAAGACATGAATATAATAGATTGAAACACGGAGAGGTAGAGAGAACTCCTGGTCTTTCTTTATTGCTTTTCTAATTGCATGTGTACAAAATCTGCCGGTACAGCTCCCTATTTATAGTCTACCGGTGAGGTGCCCACCATGGGCCAAGGCTTCCGGCCTAGGCTCAGGTTTCCTAACAAAAACCATCTGGGCTGGAATAAGTTCCAGTTGAGATAACCATCACTACATGGGCTTGTTTTTTTTTGCTGCAGTTTATGGTTTTTGGCTGCAGTTTATGTTTTTTGGACTATTCGTAAGAGAGTATGGAGTAAGTACCCGTTTGAAAACTAGTTATTGTAGAAAAGCTGAAAAACAACTTTTAGAACCTGAAAAGAAAATGCCCTAAAGCATCTCATCTCCACTTTGTAACTTATCATGAGTGTTTACTTTCATTGCAATTGCAATGGCAAAAGATGAAAAACACTTTGATTGCAATTCTAGTGGCAAAAGATGAAAACTGGAGGATCGGTTACGACAGTTAGAGAGATGGGGGAGGGTGGGGTGAATGACTCCGATAAAAAAATTTCCTCTAGGTATTAAAGGTCTTTTCATTTCAGTAGCAATGAAGAGCTAAGTAGATCAAGATCTAACTTGCTACAGCGAAAAACACTTCAAAATAGCAAAAACCCACCAAATTCAGCACCTTCTCTTAGGGCCAGTCTGACCGCACTCACAGGGACAGTTGGACTGGTTAAAGAAAGGTGGTTTAACCACCCAAGCCCTCAATCTAAATTTTTGATGTGAGTTAAAACCATAAATTAACCTAACTTTTGACTCAAAGCTCCAAATTATGTGAAATTTGAAACACATCTTCCCTAGGATATCAGAAACCTATTCTAATAAAAAACTTTCAAGAATAATTACCAAAGTTTCAACCTTTAGCCATTTTAGAGAGAGATGCACTAAAATTGGATCAAAAAGAAAAATAGCGATATAGACTTCTTGTGTGTATGGCCTTGGGTGGGTTCTAACATGTCATAGCAAGTCTTACCATATCAAGAATCAAAATCCAAAGATGATGTAACCAAGAAACCCCAAAATCAACTCAAAAAAGGAAAAGCAACCAAATCAAGAACACAAGAGACACATGGGGAATAGGTTTAATCTTCTATTATCAATTGGAGATAAAGGATTACAACCACTACCATGGGAGGACAAAACCCCAAGGGCCAACACCAAGCTCTCCTCTCAAAACTCTTATCTCTAAAGTTAGCTCAAGTGCATCAGTCCCTACCTCTCCCTTTAGCTCCTCCTTATGTAGTGGAGGCTCACAATGAAACCTTAATTCTAGCCACAAAGTGGATTTTATCCTCCACACACGCATGGGAGAACCCATTAACCCAATACCACATGTATTTTTAACTCAACACACTCATGCACACTTCTCAAAGCTCCCTTTTCAACTTTAGCTCCAATAGCCCAAATCCATCATGCTTTACCCTCCATTGAGTATCATTGACCTAATCTATTTAGGCCTCCATCGTGGTTTTGCAAACCACTCACTTTCCAGTTTATGGCAAAAGACCAAAATGCCCCTCAACCGACGTTTCCCAATTCCTTCACCTCAAAACATCGCCCATGCTTCATTTTCTTCCATGTGGCCCCAATGACTTTTCATCAAGCCTCTCATGTGTCTGGATGCTACTGAACCATCCTCGCTTGCAAACAGACCCAAGTCACTTCATGTACCACATGCCTCACCACTTGTGCCTTCCATGTCCTTGTCCATCCTACACTTTGGTTGAGTCCAACTATCTTACCTGGCTTCTATAACCACTCTGGAGTTTGTTCTCCCAACCAAGTCCTAGTTCACCTTGCTATTGTCCATAGTTGATTCCAGAACCACTTGCACATCAATAGACCAAGTAAACTATTTTTGGACACAAGTTCATCCCAACTTGATCCACATTAGTTCGTAAATGCATCATGTAACATATATGCCATGATTCCATATCTTTAAAACAAATTCCAACTCAATTATGTTTACGCAAGTGTTTGGTGTCCATTTTCTAAGGATCAAGCCACCAATCAGACTGCCATGTAGAAGTCAGTTTGATTTCACCTGCATAGCAGTTAGATTGGCCCTACATATCAGTCTAACCACCAAGCCTTGAAACTTCTCCCCAAATCTCTTGTTCGCATTTTCGTCAACTCAAATTGATCGAGTAACCTCTACATGATCTCACGAAACAAGCAAACAAACAAAGATTTTGCAATTGGTAGAATGTTAGCAGACTACAAGCTGTTTGCATTTCAGATTGCCATGATACCATTCTGCAGCACAAACTAATGAGTACTGTAGGAGAGGACAAGTGCAACCTTGTTATCTGAGCTACCAGGTAAAAGTACACTAACCCTGGCCTTAGTATGCCTTTTTCCTGGTTTGCCAAACACTTTATGTAGAACGGGCAGTAGGACGGCGTTTCTATGACAAACACTTTATTTTAACTTAGATGCTAGCAGCTTGCGATCCCGGAGGATAATGCAGAGGAAGCACCACTAGCAGCGACTCCCGTCTTCAACTTTATGAAGTAACGAAAGAACTGTTGCTAGAACAATGGGCAATCTTATGGAAATCAATTCAGGAGTACTATCAGAAATGAGGGTAAACTGAATTGTCACAAAGACCAAAATTAACATGCCCCTATTTACAAATAAGTTATCAACAAATAGGTAATTAAGAGGCAATTACGCCGCTCCCGCACACTACTTATGCGAATAATTCCAGTTTACCACTTGTACTTTATTTTCGGACATTTTATGTACCCATACTTCTCAACTTATTTGTTTTGCCACCTAGCATCCTATGTAAATTAACTTAAAACGGTTCTGTAATCAAGAACACGATGCAATGCAGTTAAAGTCTATTTTGCCCCAGTAGAGGTTTGGCTCTCATTCTTTGGCTCCTCATAGGGGTACTGCTTGATGTAGGGAGTCATTCCGTTTTTACTAATTGCGACAATGAGCTGCTGTGTGGCTGGAGTTTTGCACCTAGTTTCCATCCAATATTATGAGACCATGTGAAGGTCACTCTATGGTTGTGATGAGTAATTAATTTTTAGATTAGAGTTTATGTAGAGGTTGAGTTTGGTTTTTGAGGGTTGTGCAGAAGTTTGCTTTCTACGACTTTAGATTCTATGACTTCTGTTGTATAACTTGGTGGTCGGTAGGAGTTCTTACGACTTGGAGGTTGGCAGAAGTTCTTATGACTTGGTGGTCGGCAGAAGTTTCTACGACTTTGTGGTTGGCATGTGCTCTTACAACTTGATGGTCGTAGCTTCTGCTGGTCGTAGCTCTGCCTAGTTGTGATCGATAGTCGTAGTCGATGTGTGCGGTGGTCATAGTGTTCTGCTAGTTATGATCGATAGTCATAGCGCTTTGCCTGCTTGTGATCGATAGTCGTAGCATTCTGTGCGACAGTTGTAGCGTGAGTTCTCCATGGTCGTAGCGACTGCTACATGATCGTTGCATCTGCTTCATAGTCGTAGCGACCTATGTAATGGTCGTAATGACTTGCTGAGTGGTCATAGACTACTGGTAGGACCACACGGGCTATGAGTACCTCATGTCTTGTGCATCAAAGTAGTCGTAAGTCGTATTAGACCAGTTGGTTTGCTGAGATTGTTCACTGGAATACATTCTGATTATGCAAATTGATGGTCTTTGTGTATTGTGCGGTGCCATATGATGGTTTGCTTGTTGGTGTTGGTTGTAGGATTTTGGAGCTAGGTCATGGTGAGGTGTGGAAAGATCGGGACTAAGCATAGGGAGGTGTTGAGGTCCAGAACGATCAGGGAGATGCCGAAGATGACTAAGACTTGCAAAGTGGTTGCAAGCCGGGACGACAAGGAAGCAGGAAGTTTCAAGGAAGGCGATCGAGGGGCGATTTGGTAAATTGCACAATACAGGGAAAAGTGGTAGTGTGTGAAACCACAGCGTTGGCCTGAGTAGTTTAGGTTTTGTATGTGGTGAAATTGTGAAGTGAATCAAGTGTTGATTTACTAATGGGTTGATGGATGTAAGCTGCTTTGAGAAGCGTGCATGAGAAAACCTGGTGTTAGGTAAGGGTTAACGGGTTATCTCTGGTTTAGAGAGCCTATAAAAGGGGATGGAGGGCTACCCATCCCGATGTCTCTCTTGTGTGCGTTTTTTTTGGATTCGGGTTAGGGTTTTTGTGTGGAGCACTTGTGCTCTTTGGTCCTCTTGGATGGAGTGGCTGTAGACTTAATCCTTAGAACAATACATCAATCTTCGATCTACTATTTGTGTATTGTTGTCTGTTTAGTGTTGAGTTGGATTGTATCGTTTTGCCTGTTTTCTCTCTGTTTCTTTGAATCGCTGTTCTCTTTCTTGATGTGAGAGAATGTTCTTGCTTGTTTTATTGATGATCTGACTTGCCGTGTGTTGGAGAATCATACTCAAAGCCATCTTGGCTATGCTATTCCCATGCGCAAGGTCTGATTGTCCTTTCATCCTCTCATGTTCGGTTTTGAGCGCTCTTGGTGAAATCTCATAAAGCTCTTTATTTGCTTGCTAAGTTTTCAATCAAAGAGTAGAGTGGCATCGTGAGACCTTAACTTTGTTGTGTACAAAGTCTCATAACCAGATGATTTCTTAATTAAAAGTTATGTCGAGTTTGGATCTTGTGGTCGTGTGCTGCTCTATTCTGTTTCTGTTCTTCCGATTCAGTTATGACCACGTCTAGTTTCGACTATGGTCTAGTTTCTAACCGCATTGCTTTGCTTTTCGACCACGTTCAAGCTTTCGGTCACTGTGAGATCTTTGGTTTTCATTCTGATCTGAAACATTCGCGATGTTTACTATCTGAAACCTCGATCGCCTTTACGATCACGTTGGTTTCGACCACGGTTGAGTCTTAGATCGTATCACTCTGTCTTCGATCACATTCGGTCTTTCAATTGCTTCGTGTGTTTTCCACCACATTAGTTGTTTGTGAGAGACCATGTGGATGTGACCCCATGTTTGTGATGAGTAATTGATGCGTGTTCGGAAAAGTTTGAGTTTGGTTTGAGTGGTTCATGCCATATCGTTGCGTGGTGCAGTCGGTTTCGGTCGGACCTGGTCAAACTGGGTCGAACGTGCTTAAGTCGTCTATTCTTCTCGACCGATTTGGGCTTGTTCGTGCTTGAGTATTTCCTCTAATATGGTTGTATGCTTATATTATCTTGAGCGGTGCTATGTGATGTGTTTTTTTTGTCTGTGATGGCTGCAGGACATCGAGGCGGAGTCGTGGCGAGGCACGGGATGACCGGACAAGGCACAGGCGGTGCTGAGGTCGGAGCGGTTGGGATGTGCCGAAGACGGTGTGGACTCGAGGTGGTTGCGAAGCTTGGATGACAAGAAATGAAGAAGCTTCCCGGAAGGTGCAGGAGGGGCGTTTTGGTAAAAGCGCAAAGCTGCATGAGAAAGCGGGTTTTGTTTTTTGAGTTAGCGGGTAAAACGAGTGAGAAACCTGTTAAGCAAAGGCTATAAATAGGAGAGGTGTCTCCTGGTGAATGGATGTCTTGCAAGAGGTTGTTAAGGCTTTGGGTGTTTTTTTTTGCTTTGTATCTCTTTCTGTTGGAGAGTTGGTAGGCAGCGCATGGTTTTCTGTTTTGCTTTCTGCTACTTGTCTGCGTGAGGAGAGGAGAGGTTCCTGTGTGTTCTGAGTTCATGGATTGTATTCCTCTCGTGTGAGTTCCTCTCAGTTGGAGGGAATGGGTTGATACCCCATGTAATCATTCCTCTGTATTCAATCATTCATGGGAATGAATCAATTTGAGTTGTGCTTTTGTCTCTCTGTGAAGGGAACTCGCATCAAGGTCACTTGACCAGATTATTTCCTAGAGCTAAGGCAGAATCTTTGCTTTTCTCTTCTTCCTGTCATGCGCCACTTCCCCTGTTTCCACCAACTTTAGGGTTTGCTGTTGCAGTGAGAAGAAGATTTGTGATTTCTTGTTATCTAGTTGAAAGGTTTGCTCTTGGTTTGTGATTTCGTGTTGTGAGGGCCCAACTATGTTGAGATCAAAGCCCCAGGATCAAAGGATTCAAAAATTACAAGTATCATGTGTATTTTGAATCTTGCTTCACTTCTTGGTGCTTCCTGGCAAAATCATCACTACCTATTTCATTTGATCTTTGCCTGCACTTTCTTTCTTCTTGAGGTCTTTCTACTATTTAGGATGGAGTCCAAATATTTTGATCTGAAAAATAGTAGTGAAAATGCAGTGATTTCTCTGCTTCATAAATGATTTCAGTTTTTCTTTGTCAGCAGTTTGTGTCGGCCTTAACTCTGAATTTCATTTGCTGCTCGTTCTCTGCTGTTTCAGAAATCACATGCAGTATATTGTGTTTGACTCCTCGGCAGTAAGCTGTTTCTCTTTGGTGCTATTTCGGTTTGCAGATTTCAATGTGCCATTCTCAGTTTTCGGTCAATTCAGCATGATTTCAGTTGTTGTCGGCTGCAGTGTTCCATTCAGCAGTGCAGTGTTTTTTGTCTACTCTCGGCAGCAAACTAACTCTCAGCTCTGCTGTTCTTTTTCTCTGCAGTAAATGACTTTCTTGTTTGCAGTTTTTAGCTGTTCGGCCAGCATGACCACATACTGTTTTCGGCAGGAAAATCAGCATACTTTGTTCGGTCATCGTCAGTCAAATGTTTCCTCTCTTCTTTCTAGTTGCTGCTCTATTGGGTCATCCTTGCTTTTGCCTTGTTTTCACTAGTTCCAACAGCAAAAATAGTTTCTGTGTAGTTTCAGATTTCAGGGTCTCTGTTTTCGATTCTAAAGCTGCCGACTTTTGCTTCTCATTGCTCCTTCTGCTTCTCAGCATTTGGTACTTTAATACTTCTAAGTTGGGCTGAATATTGAGTTTAATTCTCTGAATCCTTTGGGCTAAGAAGAGCAGTAAGAGTGCTGTTTTGCTTTCACGGTCAGGTAGACTCTCAAACAGCACTTAAGCCAGGTCTCTAGCAGCACTTAATTATTTGCTTCCGGCTGGTTACATCTTGCTTCTAGTTCTGTGTTTCCTCTAGTTTGCAGCTTCAGTTGTGCATGGAGTTTCTTTCTTCATAGCTAAAAGTTGATACCGGAGAAGAAATTCCAAGTGGATACTTTTGGGGGGATTTTTTAAGGCACCATTCACCCCCTCTGTTGCCGTTTTCGATCTTTCAGTTTGACCACCCGTTGGTTTACGACCACGTAGGATTCGACCATGCTGATCACCCGTTGGTTTACGACCACGTAGGATTCGACCATGCTTATCATTTAGGTTGCAGACTGATGTTGACCATGTTGGTTGTTCGACCACTCGTTGGCTTATGACTATGTTGGTTATGACCACGGTGCCGACTGGTTACGACAACGTTGATTATTCAACCATTTGTTGGCATTCGTTCACGTTGTCTACGACTATGTCGGTTTCGACTGCAACTATTTTCGATCACGTTGTTTCTTGTCTCGGTGGTTATCGACTATAGTGACTTCTGTTCGGTAGTCGATTTTCGACCACATTGTAAGTTTCGACCACATCGATAGATTTCGACCATCTTGCTTTTTTTGCTCAGTCTGTCCAGTTTCTTCTATTTTTTTGTGGGATTTCAACTCTAATCTTTATAACTCTGTAGCTATCAAGAAAAAAGATTGAGTGAATACTTTGGGAAATTTAAAGGCACCATTCACCCCTCTGTTGCCTGTTCAGTCCTATTCCTTTCCCCTACAAAGGATAGAGGCAAACAGTTAGGCATGCATTGATAATAATTCGACAATCATTAAAAAAGCCATTCAGAAAACAAGATACAATTTAATACCGCACTTCGTGAAGCATAGCAGCGAGGCAAGAAATTGCCGAGAACTGGATGGACAACACCAGAGGGCCAGGAAAGCGCCTTTAGAAATTGAGGAACACTCGTGTCGTCGCTTCCAGCTACTGCAGAAAAAAATAACTGTAAAATCCAATCCAATTTTTCCGTGATCGATGTTACCTTGGACGTCTGGGCTTCCTAATGCCTCCCAATCCCAGATGCGTACAGAAGTGCGCATGGTACATTGCTATCCAAGTAGACAAGTCTTTGGCAAATAGCAATCCATCCATGACCCTACCAACAACACCCCCCCCCCCAGCCCCCCGGAGGTCCAAATCCAGTATGCCTCCATCTTTATACTCCATCGTTTTACTTGCTGAAAGTGGCCAAATCATGCAACATGTTTTGATTTTCTGAAATAATTTCTTCAGTGTCATCGAGCACATGACTTGTTTATGCCATCTACAAAGTTCAACAACTCGCTCTGCTGTACTTCGCTCCCCAATCAAGTATGACATTTCAGATGTCTGATCTCAAATAGACAACTAGGTTGAGAAGACGGCTATAGCGAGGATCACCTTTTTTGCTTACTGCAACAGCATCTACTCTCGAGCATTGCTGAACAAATGATAAACAGTTGTTTTGTCCTGTTTTTCAGTTTCTTGGGTCATGTACTCATGTCTGCACCTGCATGCGATGCACTGTGCTATTGTAATAAACCATGTGGGCTTGGATGAGTTCCAACTTCCAATGGAACAAGTCACAATCATAAAGTATATAATCATCTGTAAGTTACCATCGGCGATTACTTCCATTGCAACTGCAGTTGAAAACGATGCCAAACAAAGCAGGAAAACAAAACTTCTGCAATTTTCGCCGGCCATCTTGCAGAACAGGCTAAATGAGCAGTGCGGGTGAGCAGGAGAGAAACCTTACTATCGGAGAATCTGATTGGACTTAGCACTAGTCCTTAACAAGGTTTGTCAAATAGGTGCTGCTATTCTGTTAAAAGTTAAGGAATCCTTACGAAATGTCAAGCAGTAGCCCTCAGTTGCGCCACTGACTTTTAACCAGCTATATACTATTTTTGGCAACGATTGAACCAACTACATTGTAAGCACGTATGCTTGAACAAATGAAAATATAATTTTGGTCCATCAGGGAGAAGAATTAGAAATGAAGGTAAACTGAGTTATTGCAAAGAGAGATTTCTATAATAGCAAGTTCCCAGTAATTTATTTTCTTTACAGTTCCCCCCGTACTTAAGAATCAGTATGACGTACTTATCATCTTCCGTTTGAATCATCCCCATGACACGACAAAAATTTCTTCTCTCGACGTGGATCAAATGCATGCAGTTCATCCCCAACGAAGGAGTTTGTGTGTTCACACTAACAACGGGTTTGTGTTGGATATATACATCCTAAACTGCAATTTCTGAGTCTGGTTTCTTAAAGTTTGAGGCGTTCATGATAAAATTTGGAGTTTCGTCAGTGTTCTCCAATTAAGTGTCTTTCTGAAATTTCCCTTTTAACACTATAAAAGCATACATCCAAACATTTTAGTCTTGCATACATGATAGTTCAACAAAGGGCAGATAAGGAAAGCGCAATTCTGTTGAGTTTTATGACTAATCGTCTTCGTCTGGTGTGGTGGACCCTGAATATATGTCGCAGACGAACAACCACAGATCCAAGGCCCATGCAAGATTTCGAATCGACGAATTTGAACAGTTCTATGATATATGTATATAGCCGTTCATTACGTGCATTCTGATGATCTACAATTAAAGGTGCTGAGGAACCGTCGCTGACGATCAGTCCGATCGATTCCTCTGCTTATCTTGAAACGAAATCAATAACAGAAGACAGAATAATAGATTGAAAACACACAGAGAGGTAGAGAGAACTCCTGGTCTTTCTTCATTGCTTTGATTGTATGAGTACAAATTCTGCCGGTATGGCTCTTTATTTATAGTCTACCATTGAGGTGCCTACCATGGGCCAAGGCCCAGGTTTCCAAACACTCCCCCTTGGGCACTCATCCGACACGCTCATGCCTCATTAAAACTCCACAAAAACCCAGTGGGAAAAATTTAGAGAAAGAGTACATGATGCATGTTATGCTGCGATGCACGAATTGCCTCATTAAAAACCTTGGTCGAGAAACTTCAGAAAAACTCGTCAAGGGAAAAAGAGTATACAATTTACCCAATTTCATTCAGTCTTCAGGACTTATTCTTTTGGGCACTTAATCTTCATGATCAAGATTTACTAACAGGCTTCAGAGAATTCTCCCCTGAATTCTACACTTCTCTAAGTCTCATCATTCCAATTCCTCGCACGCACCTTTTAAAGCTAGATGCAGGGAGTGATTTAGTGAACATATCTGCCAGATTTTCACATGACTTAGTATGCAGTATTTTAATCTCGTCCATCTTCTACAATCCATGAGCATAGAAGAACTTGGGGTTGATGTGTTTTGTGAGATGACTCTTCACATAGCCCGTCTGCACTTGTGCAACGCTAACTGCATTATCTTCATAGATAATTGTGGGGACTTGCATAATATTCATCCCACATGACTGTTGGATGTGGTGAACCATTCGGCGGAGCCAAGCACATTCTCGTGCGGCTTCATACAATGCTATAATTTCTAAGTGGTTCGTCGAAGTCGTTACGAGACTTTGCTTGGACGATTTTCAGGAAATTACAGTTCCACCACACAGGAATACATAGCCTGTTTGTGACCTTGCAGTTTAGATCTTGATTCTTTCTGTAAAACAATCCAAAGTCCTTGCTTCATTGGAGTTATCAGTAGATGTCTTTTATGCCCTACCAATGCCTTTTGATAGGTTCTGCACTGTACCTTACTAACAGGTTCACAAAAAATGCAATGTCTGGTCTAATGTAGTTTGCTAAATACATAAGTGCTCCCACTGCACTTAAATATGGAAATTACGGTCCCAAGACTTCCTCCCCCTCTTCCCTAGGTCGGAAATGATCTTTTTCTTGCTGTAAAGACCTCCCAATCATCGGTATTTTTGATGGGTAGGCCTTCTCAAAGCCAAACCTTTCTAACACCTTCTGGGTGTAAGCCAACTGATTTACTAATATTCCTTCAGGTACATGCTCAGCTGCAGGCCTAAACAGAATTTGGTCTTGTCCAATCTTTCATTTTAAATTCTGACTCCAAATAGGAGCTTGCTGATTTTATGTCTTCCATTGTCTCGATGATATTCAAATCATCTACATATACTGAGATTATACAAAATCCATTCTGGGATCGTCGTATAAACATACAGGGATAGTCTTCATTGTTCGTGTAGCCTTTTTTGTAGAGAAAGTCGCTTAAGAGATTATACCACATTCTTTCAGATTACTTCAGTCCATCAGTGACTTTTTAAGCTTCACACTGTACAGATTTCTATTTGCTCTGTCTTGGTTTGGGAGAGGGGTTCCTTCAGGGACCTTCATATAAATCTCCGAATCCAAGATTCCATAGAGATATGCAGTTACCACATCCATCAATTTCATTTCCAAATTCAAGTTCACTACCATTGAGATCAAATATCTAAAGGTAATTCCACTCATGACTGGGGAGTAGGTTTCTTCATAATCAACTCCTGGACGTTGAGTGAAACCTTATGCTACCAGCCTTACTTTGTATCTCACTAATTCGTTTCTTTCATTTCTCTTTCGAACAAACACCCACTTATGCCCTACAGGGTGCACATGGGGAGGTGTGCGGCATATGAGCCCAAACACATCTCTTTTGTTCAGAGATAGTAATTCAGTTTCTATTGCCTTCTTCCAATCTTCCCAATCTGATCTTTTCTTACATTCAGCAAGCAATGCGGGTTCGAAATCAAGATCGATGATTGTGACAATTTTCTTTGCGAAGTAGATATCAATATTAGCTGTTGTCCTATTCATGGACTCTCCCGTGTGCACATAATTTATAGCTATTTTTTCATGAATTGCTTCTTCTGGAGCTTCTCCTTGCACATCGCTTTTCCGATTGCGGTGGCAAGTCCCTTTAGTTTTTCGGCTCCGATGTGTGCGCACACATCCATGCCCATTTCTTCTTCCATGGGGATATTCAGATCTGGTATGCCCTTTTCTGAAGGTGTCATACTTATGCCAGGTCTCAACTGGCTCCCCTTCTCATTCTGGAGTGATCGGCTGTGATAAGTCCTTCTTATCCTTCTTCGTCGGGCGTCCCTGATTACTTGGGATTCGAGGAACCAGAGTTTTCGTCCTTTTGTTCTAAGGCCTCTGGACGGGATTAGGGATACCTTCTGCTTTCTTTGGTATTTCAACCCTCTCCAGTGCATTGCGTGCAGACACATGCGACTTAGTCACGCTTTTCAAATCACTAAAGTGATCAGGCAGCTGATTTGCTAATGCTTGAAAGTCAAAGATCTTCTGGACCTCTTTATCTGCTTCACTAGTGCGACGGTCATGTGCATGGATTCCCGTGGCTTGCCACGTAGTTTTCCAACATTTTTCATCAAGGGGTTGATTTTCTCCCCCTAATGTTGGGAAACTATCCTCATTAAAAATGCAATCAGCGAAGTGGGCGGTATGCAAATCTCCCGATATGGGTTCCAAATACCTGATTATGGATGCAGTCTCATAACCAACGTATATCCTAGTCTTACGGATAAGGTCCATTGCAGTCCGCTGCGGAGGGGGTATAGGTATATAAACCTTGCATCCAAACCTCCTGAGATGAGAGATTTTCAGTGGTGACCCTTGTGCTAGTTGCATAGGTGAATGGATGTTGTAGGCTAATGGTCTAAAGTTGATGAGATTTACTGCATATAGGACTGCGTGTCCCCAGCATGTAGCAGGCAAATTACAATTCTGCAAAAGAGGTCGGGCAATAAATTTAATTCTCTTGATAATGCTTCTGCCAAACCATTCTGAGTATGGCCATACGGTACCGAATGCTCAACTGCAATTCCCATCGCCATGCAATAATCATCAAATGCCTTTGAAGTAAATTCTCCGGCGTTGTCCATTCTGATGGACTTTATGTGATGATTAGAGAAGCATTTTTTGATATGAATGATCTGCGAGATCAGCTTTGCGAAAGTATGGTTTCTTGTGGATAATAAACCCACATACGATAATTTCGAAGAAGCATCAATGAGCACTATGAAATACTTGAACGGCCCTGAAAGAGGCTGAATGTGACCGCAAATGTCTCCCTGGATGTATTCCAGGAATGCAGGGACTTCATCCTTCACTTTCAAAGTGGAGAGTCTAGTAATTAATTTCCCGGTGGCACATGCAGAGCACCAAATCTTCGTGATTCGGGAAATTCTTTACATTAATATTATGCCCTTGGGAATTGTTGATTGTATTTATCATCATTCTAAGACCTGGATGGCTTAATCTGTCATGCCAGAGACAGAAGAGTTCAGAGCTTCTAAATACTGTCTTCAGGACAGTGTAGGCTACAGGTGCCTTGATGTTGGTATAATATAGCCCAGTTTCTAGTGAAGGAAGTTTTTCTAATACTCTTTTTTCATTCTCTTCGCGCTTTGTAATGAGCAGGTATTCCTTACCGTATTCTTCTTCAGTCTCAACGTGGAAACCATTGGTGCGAATATCCTTAAAACTTATGAGAGTTCTAGTCGATTCTGGGTACAATAAGGATTCTTCAATGACTAAAGTTGTGTCCATTGGGAGTATAATTGTGGCTCTTTCTTAACCAATTATACATGCATCGCTTCCGGCGATTGTCGTAAGGCTGCCAGCATTTTTACGAATCGACTGAAAATACTTCGTCTCTCTTAAGATGGTATTCGTTGTGCCGCTGTCGGCTAAGCACACTTCCTCTATAGGGCGCCACATGCGTTCTAATATAAGGTATTTTATTAATATGTTTTAGAAGGCATTCAATACATAAATAAGATATTTCAATATCAAAACATATCATGCTATTATAAACTGAATAAATGAATGAATTATTCAAAAATCATCCAACCATCACGAGAAAACAAATGCTAAAGTATCATCCATGCAAGTTCTAACTTGTCATTTTCACACAAAATAAATAAAAATTAAAGTCTAATACATTCTGTGCATCAGACTGAATCTACTAGAAAATCAGAGACTTCTTCGGCTATTTTCTCGGAAGAAATCATGGCGGTGGCTGCCTCTAAATTCAAAGGGGGTGCACGAGGTATATATATAGGGAGTCTGGCAAATGGAACATGACAAAGGAGCACGAGGTGTACGGCCAGGAGATCCCCATTGACAGCGAGGACGTCGACATGGCCGCTGTCGGCGATGACTCCACCAAGCTACAGGAGCTAATCAACAAGATGAAGCAACTGGTCAAGGAGATGGAGGAGGAAGTCGCCGCCCTCTGGGAGAGGCAGGTCAAGGTTGCCAAGGAGATGCAAGGAGTAGATCCTAATGCAACCACATATGAAACAAAAGAGGATATGGATGCTCGGTCAGTGTTCATTGGAAATGTTGACTATGCATGTACTCTAGAAGAAGTGCAGGAGCATCTTAATTCTTGTGGAACTGTCAACAGAGTGACGATTCTCACTGACAAGTTTGGGCAACCAAAAGGATTTGCTTATGTGCAATTTGTAAAAGTAGAAGCTGTCCAAGAAGAGGAACCGTGTGTGAGTAAGGGAGTCAAAATCGGAGTGGGATCTGAAGGAATTATTGATAATCAAGAAGAGGCCAAGACATGCTCATGCAACACCCTACTTCAGAACTTGCACTTGTTTCTGATACAGTTTTGTCCTACAAGGTATGCAGTTATTTCTGATGCTATCCCTAAGGCTCCAACAAGAAAAACCTATGTCGTGCACAACATACATTTTTCAGAATGCGACAAGATGATTTTGCATTTTCTCAACGAACCAAAAGTATGCAGCAGAAGCGTCATGGGAATGAATAGCTTTAAGTTGGAATCAAATGGATTAAGTAATCTTGTAGAGGATCAACTGACATTGGGTATCAAGAGAGTGCAAATAACGTGGGATACTGGTACATGCACAGCCAATCTCCAAAGTATTAGCGCAGCTCATGTGGCTTCTAACAGGCCAATGCTTGTCATTCAGATGAGGCCGAAGGTACCACGGGATCCCGGAGGCTTCGTAAACATGGAGTCGGCTTGAGGACAAGCCAAAATTCAATGGGGGAAGGAATGTCACGGACCAACGTACCTGGGTCACGGCCTGTACACTTGTGGGCAGTGGGTTGTGGTGACTTTGCTGGGCCTAGTCATCGAGCGGCGCACGCCTGGGTCGTGACGCACAAAACGGTGACCAAAAGCAATAGAAAGGGGACATCGAACAGAACGGCAGCTTGCCTTGGCTCCTCTTCCCCTACTGCTTCCCTTCCTCAAATCCTTGTTCTCTGGTTCCCCATCTCCTTCCTTCTTCCCCATTGTGATTCTTCGTTGTATTCCGTTGAATCTTGTAATAGCTACTGGTAATTGGAAGAGGAACGTAACACAAGTGTAACACTCGGTGTGGAGCGCATTGACAGGTGTCACCTACTAACTGATGGGGTGAACACTACTTTATAGTCACCTCCCCTCTCCTAAATTGCAAGATAATATTTTTATAATAGCCAATGTGTGTTGTAGCAAATGCACACCATTAAGGATTTTTCAGTGTCCAGTGTTGGATTAATTGGGATAGGCCCATTTTAATTTAGCAATTAATCAAATGAAATTCCTAGGCCCACAACTAATGCTAGGTAGAAAATTGTTTAGTCCCATATGGAGAATTGAATGGGAGTTACACCACTTTAAAAGGTGGAACGTGGTAACCCCCTTGTGGAATTGGAGAGAGCCAATACACGCGCTCGCCGCTCGCCGCCGCGCGCGCGCGCGCCGCAATGCGCAGCGCACGCGCGCAGCGTGTCGGGTGCGGGCGCGTTTTTCTTTATCTATTCGAAAATCGAAACGACTCGCAGTAACTAGCATTAACGAGTGGCTGGCAGTAAATCGAAACGACTCGCAGTAACTAGCATTAACCAGTGGATTATGACTGCGGTTACTTCCGAGGTAATGGCTGCAGTTACTCTGGCCTCTTCGTTTTTGCTGTTTACAAAAGACTCTCTACTCCATACGGGAAAGAAAGGGGAGAACAGTTTTCTTGTGGTTCTGTTTTTGTTGCTGCTCTCTGTCATGTCCAGTCCAGAACCTTGCGCACACAAGTTTCTGGACGAGTAGGCCTCCGAAGCTCCGTCCGTTTGTGTACCTGCACGGGTAGGCGGGCGATCAAGGTTTTGGGGAGCGCATCAGCGCGACTACTCAATCTGCGACGTCTTCTTCCTGGTGGTGAATCGTTCGCGGGACTGCACTGCGAACATCTTCCTGCATCAAGCTTCTTCCTGCATCACGCCTTGATCGACTACATCGAATAGGCCATCATGACGACTGATGGTAACGGCGCCTCCGTGTCTCTCGCACCGCCCCGCCCGAGGTATAATCCAAACCGTTTACGTGTATTTGTTTCTGTGCGCTATGAATATGTTAATAGATGTTTCTGTTAGCTTATTCGTTAGCGAATATAAATACGTCGATGATAGATCACTCATGCATGTTTATGTCATATTTTATATGCTGAATTTCTGGATTAAAATATGCCGAAATTTGACTAGATGTTCAACAATCCAAAAACTTGATAGGTCTTTTTCGGTAGTTGGCTTTGCTGCGTCGCTTAAACCGCACCCTCCGTTTGATGGTTCCAATTTTAAGAGATGGCGTGCACGCGCAATCTCGTGGTTTATCGCCATGGAATGTTTTCATGTTGCACAAGGAAAGCCCGCCGAGCCTCTGTCGATGAGGATGAACACGCAAGTTCAATGTAGCGGATAACTTTTTCGAGGTGCACTTGTCAACATCTCGGCGGATAACATTGTGGATGTGTACATGCATTTGCCTACGGGCAAAGATATGTGGAATGCACTTGAGGCCAAGTTCGAGTTTCCGATTTGGCGTGAGTGTATGTCATGGAGCAGTTCTATGACTACAAGATGGTCGATGACCGTTCTGTAGTAGAGCAAGCTCATGAGATTCAGGCGCTCGCAAAGGAGCTTGAGAACAATAAGTGCGAGTTACCGGACAAGTTTGTGGCTGGCGGTATTATCGCCAAGTTACCACCCTCTTGGTCGGATTTTGCTACTTCTCTAAAGCACAAGAGGCAGGAGTTCGGTGTTACCGATCTCATTGGCACTCTTGGTGTTGAAGAGAAGGCGAGGCAAAAGATACTCGTGGCAAGAAAGTTGTCTTGAGGAGGTTCTAGCGCCAATTTGGTGCAGAAGAAGAATCCTCAGGCTTTCCACAACAAAAAGAAAAATAAGCCTTTTGTCAAGCCCAAGGCTACCACTGAGTTTAAGAAGAAAGGCAAAGGAAAGGGCAGCTGCTTTGTGTGCGGTGATTCTGGCCATTGGGCTAAGGATTGTCCAGATCGCAAGGAT
Source organism: Dendrocalamus sinicus (assembly GCA_036346575.1). NCBI lineage: Eukaryota > Viridiplantae > Streptophyta > Magnoliopsida > Poales > Poaceae > Dendrocalamus > Dendrocalamus sinicus. The sequence continues at coordinate 8,051,687 of CM070674.1, read as the reverse complement.
AAGCAGAAGAAGTCTGCCAACATGGTTATTAGTGATGCTGGAGGAACATCGGGTACGGTAATTATTTACCTACAGTTCTTTCTGGTTTGTCAATCACCTGAATGGTGGGTTGACACTGGTGCTAATATTCATGTTTGTGCTGATATTTCCTTGTTTTCATCTTATCAGGTCGGTCGAGGTTGCTCCTTGTTGATGGGGAACGGATCGCATGCAGCTGTTCATGGTGTTGGTACGGTCGATCTGAAGTTTACTTCGGGAAAGACCGTGCAGTTGAAGAACGTGCAGCATGTCCCCTCCATAAAGAAGAATCTCGTTAGCGGATCTCTACTATGTAGAGATGGTTTTAGGCTTGCTTTTGAGTCCAATAAATGTGTCGTGTCTAAGTATGGAACATTTGTTGGTAAAGGCTATGAGAGCGGAGGTTTGTTCCGTTTTTCTTTGATGGATTCCTGTAATAAAATTGTGAACCATGTGTGTAATGATGATGATGAGTCTAATGTTTGGCATTCACGACTTTGTCATGTTAATTTTGGGTGTATGACGCGCTTAGCTAATATGAGTTTAATCCCGAAATTCACTTTGGTCAAAGGTTCTAAGTGCCATGCGTGTGTTCAATCGAAACAACCTCGCAAGCCTCACAAGGCAGCAAAAGAGGCGAGGAATTTGGCACCGTTAGAACTCATTCATTCTGATTTATGCGAGATGAATGGCGTGTTGACTAAAGGGGGAAAGAAATATTTCATGACGCTTATAGATGATTGCACTAGATTTTGCTACGTGTACTTATTGAAAATAAAAGATGAAGCATTGAATTACTTTAAGATCTATAAAGCCGAGGTAGAAAACCAACTTGAAAGGAAAATCAAGCGGGTAAGGTCTGATCGTGGAGGAGAGTATTTTTCAAATGAGTTTACTGTATTCTGCGAGGAACATGGAATTATTCATGAGAGGACGCCTCCCTATTCTCCTGAATCAAACGGGATTGCCGAAAGAAAGAACCGCACTCTAACTGATTTGGTTAACGCCATGTTAGACACTGCGGGACTTTCTAAGGAATGGTGGGGTGAGGCTATATTGACCGCATGTCATGTCCTGAATAGAGTTCCTACAAAGAACAAAGAAATAACACCATTCGAGGAATGGGAAAAGAAGAAGTTGACTCTCTCATACCTGCGCACCTGGGGATGTTTGGCCAAAGTTAACGTGCCAATTGTCAAGAAGCGCAAACTTGGACCAAAAACCGTGGATTATGACTGCGGTTACTTCCGAGGTAATGGCTGCAGTTACTCTGGCCTCTTCGTTTTTGCTGTTGCAAAAGACTCTCTACTCCATACGGGAAAGAAAGGGGAGAACAGTTTTCTTGTGGTTCTGTTTTTGTTGCTGCTCTCTGTCATCTCCAGTCCAGAACCTTGCGCGCACAAGTTTCTGGACGAGTAGGCCTCCGAAGCTCCGTCCGTTTGTGTACCTGCACGGGTAGGCGGGCGATCAAGTTTTTGGGGAGCGCATCAGCGCGACTACTCAATCTGCGACGTCTTCTTCCTGGTGGTGAATCGTTCGCGGATCGCATCGCGAACATCTTCCTGCATCAAGCTTCTTCCTGCATCACGCCTTGATCGACTACATCGAATAGGCCATCATGACGACTGATGGTAACGGCGCCTCCGGTGTCTCCGGCACTGGCCCCGCCCGAGGGTATAATCCGAAACCGTTTCTGGTGTATTTGTTTCTGTGCGCTATGAATATGTTAATAGATGTTTCTGTTAGCTTATTCGTTAGCGAATATAAATACGTCGATGATAGATCACTCATGCATGTTTATGTCATGTTTTATATGCTGAATTTCTGGATTAAAATATACCGAAATTTGACTAGATGTTCAACATCCAGTTGACAAATGGTTCTGCGATGTGTTCTTGCAGATGCTATCCAAGTATAATGTCCAGAAGACAATTTTGCCTTAAAAATGGAGAACTGGTTCCATCCCCTCTTCGTTTCATTCGTAGTATACATGCGTTAACCTAAAATGCTAATTCATTAATTTTTTTCTTAGGATTTGTACGGCCAGGTCACTTGCTTACTGCTTCTTGCTTGCTTATCGTTGTCGTTGGTGGGCATCATCCGCTGGGTGGTTAGGCTTCTTGAGGCCGATGCGTCTTCTCGACAACCCTAGGTTTTACAAGTCACAACCATTTGACCAGAACAATTCATTACGGAGTTCTCATGTATAAGCTAAGATGAGGGTAGGATAATTGCATTCTTGCTTCCATCAGCTACCATGCTCTTCGTCATGCCCGCGACCACGGGCGAACAGAAAGAATTTTTTTTACGAATAATCCATTTTTTATTCGAAATTACATAAATATACCCACAATAAATTTTTTTGCAAAAATAGGCTTCAGTCGCTCAATGGGTAGGTGACTGGGGCTTATCGCCCAACCAGGAACCGACACATTTCCTATCGCTTTTCTGTGGAGCGGCTGCATCAAATCGCCCATCCATTGGGCAACTTTCATGCAGTCGCACATCCGGTCACCAGCGGCATCCACGCCCACGCCCACGCCCAGCACACGGACGGCTCGGCCACCGGTTCCGCCCCGACCGGCGTGGCAGTACTCTGCAGGCTCTACGTGGGCGACTGCATGAAAGTCGCCCAATGGATGGGCGATTTGATGCAGCCGCTCCACAGAAAAGCGATAGGAAATGTGTCGATTCCTGATTGGGCGATAAGCCCCAGTCGCCTACCCATTGAGCGACTAAAGCCTATTTTTGTAAAAAATTTTGTTGCAGGTATTTTTCTGTAATTTTGAATAAAAAATAGATTATTCGTAAAAAATTTCCGAACAGAAACGGGGAAAACAATTTCTATCATTTCGCCGAATTTCGGTTTTCTCGGTAGGGCCCCAAAACACCGGTGAATTTCAGTTCGAAATTTGGAGTTTAACTAAATTCCTTAACCAATATAAGGTAAAAAGTACTTAACTAGCCTAGTGGTAAGGATGGCAATTGGTGAGCACTAGGTCTTGAGTTAAAACCCCCCAAAACCAACACTATTTTTTTGTTTTTTCATTTCTACTCAAAAATAAGATTTAAAATTTAAAATTTATGAATGATTTTTTTTTGGGATTTTCCGAATTTTCTGAATTTTGAATTTATCAGTTAGGGCGATTTTTTTCCGGAAAAGTTTTCCCTGAAAGCATGGGATAGTGCACTTAAAACTCCTTCCCTTCTTTTCTGTGGCATGACATAGTAGGCCATAGCGCCATGCCCACACATCACTGTATAAGCTAATGTGGTATGCCACAGCATTGATGGACTACAGATGTTAGAGCATCTCCAACAATCCCCCTAAATCTCCCCCTAAATCAAATTATTGGGAAATTGTGTAAAAAGTCTTCTCCAACAACTCCCCTAAACACCCCCCTATTTCTATTCCCCCCAAAACTCTCCCAAAACCCAGCTAGAAACCGGAACTTTCGGGGTCCCTATCCTCGCTCCTCCCGCCACGCGCTGGGAAAAATTCGCGCCACACTTTTCCTTCACAGCCGCCCCGCCTTTTTCCCAGCCACATCTCCCGCCCGCCGCCCCAAACCTCAGACGCGCCGACGCCGCGCGGCCTCGGGCGTGCCGACACCTCGCGGCGGACTCCCGACGCTGATGCCCCGATGCACGGAGATCGAATCGGCGCGGCGCGGCGACGTCTGTGCGGTGCAACCTTGCAAAAGATTTCGCTTCTTTTGGTTCTTTTCGAAGGAAATATTTGCGTCCCTCCGTCCAATGGAACGGTGCAAACTAGTATCCGCGGTGATGTAGATTTTGATCCGCAGAGTATCCGCCACCGTATAAATACATGCACGGACGGACGGAATATTTCTTTGAGAACACACTACGTGTACCGATCGGAACAGGACTAGATGCGTTTACAGAGTTCATGCCTTGTACATGTACACGCGATGGCCGAGTGCAGCGGTCAAACCGTAATCACATCGTACACGGACGAGCTAGCACATCGGCCGCCAGTGCACGCGGCCAACTCTCCGGATCGCTCACGATCAAAATGAGGTATCGAGCAAAGTAAATGGGCCGGTTGTTAATGTTGGGCCAGATTCAACATACTATTAGGATATATTTAGGGGAGCTGTTGGAGGAGGTGACTAAAATAGGTTAACAAATTTTTTGGACTGCCCTTAAAAGATGTTTTTTGGGGTGGGTTTTTAGGGGGATTGTTGGAGATGCTCTAAGAGGCTACCAGTGTCAATTCAAGTAAGATCTCAGAAATACTAGCAAAAGCTTCAAAGATTAAGGAGTCATGGGACAAACTCCAAAATAAACATCGGAGCCTGCAGCATACGAAGTTACAGACATATCAAGCTGTTGATACAAAACATTCTGATACAGATGAAGGCAGAGTACAAAGGATCATATGTACAAAGGATGACAGAAAAACACGAGAATAACAGAAGCGTCAGCCAATGAGCGTATTCCCAGGAATCTTTCTCTCCCTGCAGCACAAGTCAATTTCCGATGAAGCCCCTTGATCATCTGCTTCTTCTCCACACCTGCAGGCCGGCTTGATGGCAATGACTGTGAAGGACCATATAATAAGATCTAGAATATGTTTATGATGAATAATTAGTGCTTAAGTTCAGTTAGATTTGAGTTTTACAAAAAAATTAGATAATTTAGAGTGGAAGTCTGAGGTGGTCGTGGCCAACTAGTGGTCGTGTTTGCAGCCAGAGAACAATGTGAGAGATTCTGGAGAGGATAGACATGTCTATGATACCCTAGATATGTCTAGGGTTTCCAGGGAATTCTAATGATAGCAAATATGTCTGGGGTTGTTGGTGTGAGGTTTGTTAATTGGTTTGAGAATGTACATGGCATGGGAACCATTTGTTGTTTGTGTTACATTGCATGATACATTGTTTTGACTAACGTGAGTTAAGTGCATAGAACTTGTGCTCGAAATGGTTGCTTGTCTTTGGATGTGTAGATGGCTTAGAGAACATTAGCGGTTATTGGCAATGATTGGGACTAGGTGGGGGAATAGTGGTCCAAGCAGCGTGTAAGCCCGAGTGAGACTACATGGCTCAATCTGATGGCATAGAGAAGATAAGGATTGTGAAGAGGTGAATTAGTGCATGTGGTGTGCTAAGTAACTTAGGCCAGTGCATGTAGAGATGATCCAAGAGAGACCGGATGCGTGATGTAACATCCCAAAAATTCGCTTTCCTTAAAATTTAATTTCAAATTAATTATTTAAAATTTTTGGGATTTAAATTAGATTTTATGTGTATTTCTAGAAAGACATCTCAAAATTCTAAATGTGCTCGAAATTCTAAATTCCAAATTTAAATTTTTTGGAATTTAAATTCAAATTTCTAGAAAAATGTTTGTTCTAATTTTTCTTGGTCCAATCTATTTTTCTTGGCACTTCTCTCTTTTTCAAAAAAAAATTCCCAAAGGGTCACCCATTTTAGAATTGCCATGAGCCCAACACGTTTAATGTCAACGTTCCAACTAAGCCAGCAACCAGCTACCCTTTCTTTCTTTCTTGTTTTTTTTCCTCCCACCTTTCCCTTTTACTCTCTAAGCCCCAGCACTATTCATCTTCAACCTCTGCATAAACGCACAGAGCAGAGCTTCGGTCTTCTTTTCCCCTCCATGATAAATCACAAACCAAGCTTCATCTCCCCTTTATGCCAAAATGAAAAACTGTCCTCTTAATGCAAGCAATCAATTCCATCCATTTCTTAGCCATTTAATTCATTTGTTTTTTCAGTTATTAAGATTTTAAACCTAGAAACCGATGTTGATTCATTTCGGCCATTTCAATCCGTTTCTCTTGATTTTGCCCTATAAATACGAGCTCCACCTCGCTTTCTATCCCTTTGCAAGCTCTTGGCCATCCCATCTCACCTCGCAAAGTGCCAGTGAAGCCCTAAACTGTGCCTGTGTGTCGGCCTCCTCCCTCCACGGTGCCATCTCTCTCTCTCTCTCTCTCTCTCTGGTGAGTTTTCTTCGAAACCATCCTCGTCGTATCATGTTCCCGAGCCTTAGCAACATCATGACAAATTAATTTGATTTTGGTGTAGTATATCTCCCGGAATTGAGTTTTTCCTAAAGTTGTCCGAAATCACTTCCCATCATCGATTCGTTGTCTCCAGTGAGCTTTAGCCCATGGAATCACCTCTCTTAGATTTGTCTCGTCGTGTTATATATTGATGCTTCTCTCCATTTTCCCGAAAATCCACCACAAATTTTCACTTCCGATGTCTAGCTGTGGCCACCTAGGGCATCTCACATTTCTGTCTATTCGGTAGTGTTTTCTTCAATCCTTTTATGTCAAAACGTGTTGTACCCTCCCAAGTAGGTACTTTCTAAGTAGTTTTTGTTTTCCCCCCATCGAGCATCAAGATATTAAGTTTTTCCTTTTTCCCTACTGTGTCGTTCAATCGTCGATTGCATTATCTCCAATGAGTTTCTGGCTTAACCAACAATTTTTCTAGTTTCACCATACTGCATTCTAGCCCATGCTCCCTTGCTTCTCCATGTTCCAAGCCTAGGTATTGTTCCTCTCTTCTACCCATATCATGGCCATGCCCCTGAGCGCCGCTGCCGCCTCTATGCCGTGCCGCTACTTCTTAAAGCTTCCACGTGGTCCTTGCAATCCATTTTGCCCTTTCCCTAAGCCGGAGCACACCCACGGCAGAGCCACTGCTTGCTGCCATTCGTGTGTTCTCTAGTGTTGCCGGCACCCACTGCTTCAATTAATTTGTTATGCCAGAATGTCCCATGTGATCATGTAGCCCGATGGTAAGGCTTGTTGGATTGAAACATGAGGTTGGGAGTTCAAGGCCTTGGAAATGCATGACTGTGACGAATTTCCAAAATTTTTCTTTGAACCAATGACAGCGGACCCCACGCGTGACTCCCATAAAATCAAAATTAATCTAAAAAAAAGATTTTGAGGAATATTCCCTTGTTTTGGAATTTTCTTTCCAACCAAACTTCCAATCGCTCCTTCTCCGTCCTCCAAACTCCGAATCTAGTGATTCAAGTTTATAAATTCATTTAAAACCCTAACCTTTCTTTCAATATATATTTTATATTTTTGTGATTTTATTTGTATTTATTTATCTATTTATGTTTCTCATTTTGCGTGTAGAAATCAACGTCGCCAAAGGAATTTCAGACAAGCAGCAAAAAGGTCTAGTCAACGTCCAACAAGAAAGTCTCCTTCCATCATCTTATACGTATGTTTACCAAAATTATTTTAATATTTCAAATTTAGTGTGTTGCTATGTTACATAAAATGATAACTTTTGTCTTAAGGATATGAGTTAATCCAATAATTGTTATACCCTCATTTGATGTTGACAACCACGTACCTTTGTCGTCCTAGGCTTCCCTTGTCTCAGTATTGAGATTATATTACTAATTGATAATTTTTGAATGGTAGAATTGCTTAGACATACTAGTCGGTCAGTATAACCCTGCGAGTGGAAAATTGTTATGATATGCTTTAATAATTTTATTCAAATAACATTATGGCAATAGATATTGCTGGTATTTTAAAATAAAATAAAATAAAATAGTGAAAATGATTTTATATATACTTGGACAGATGGTAAGATTGGGTTGGTGCGGATGGAGCACGTGATCTTGTATGGTGAATATACCACCCTAGTCAATTAAGGACTGACACTTGTGACTGTCCAAACTAAGCACTACTGTACAACCATAAGTCTATATGGGTATGACTTGGTTAACTAATTTGCAATGGCTTAGCTTGGAATCCACTAGTGGTATGAATAGGTATCAGATAGATAATTGTCCCACATGGCGCTAGAGGGGACTTCTAACTGGGTGGATTTAACCCTTCAACGGTGAAACCTTAGCGGCCGGAGTCCAATTGAGTCAGCACATTATAAAAGCTTTGTCTTGATCTCTCCGCTACACACCTGAGGAAGTGTGTTAATCGCATGGCAATATGAGATGATCATATCTTATGGGTAAAGTTGTACAACCTCTGCAGATTGTAAAACTATTCAAAAGCCGTGCCTACAGTCGAGGGCGGGTGATGTGCGCTTTCACATGGCAGATCTTTGGTTTTGATTTTAAAGTAAAAGTTTTGGGAACTCAAAAGTGGATGGAACTTTTGGGAGTTTATCCTGACGGATGGAGCCAGTGTGGATGGATAGAACCCGTGGTCTTGAATCTTGATGGTTAGAGCATGTCTACTTGTGTTGGTGGTTGGAACCTTCACTAGCACGGTTGTCAAAATCTCGATTCTATCGTGTGATTCTAAGATTTTACAATCTAAGATTGATTAGACTGATCTGATTCTATAGTAGAATCTTAATATTCTTACAATTCTACCCAAACTTTTGTAGGATCATGATCAAAATTTTCATACGATCCTACACGATTATATCGATTCTATTGTTTTATTATAAATAATTACTTGTGTACTTACTTTTAATTGAAATTTTTTAACTTTTATCTCTTTATGTTCACTATAATTATCATAAAATAACACATGATCTTACCTTCACTCTACAATTTGTAAAGAAAAGTTCAAAAGACATAATTTTAAAAATGCAGTAGTGTTATAATACACTATAGATTTTTTAAAAATATTTCTTTAGCAGAATTAGGTAAGATCTTAGATTATACATCTATCCTGCGATTTGTGATCCTACCAAAAAACCTCTGATCCGATTCAGGATTACGATTCTGACAACCTTGTTCACTAGAAAATTTATCTAGTTTTAGTTATTGCAATTACGTTGCTAAATTGATGCTTTTGAAAATGTATATTGGTAATTAAAATGAAATGCTGCTTTGTGCAAAAAATCATATTATCCTTCATTTGTTAAGCCCTATATATGCTACATTTTTCTCAAGACCTACGGAGTACTCTATTTACTCACATGCTAAACTCAAATAAATCTCAGAGGATTGTGAAGATTAAGAAGGAGACTACGACTACTTCGCATATGGATTCGACGAAGGCTACTGGAAGTACTAGGTTGCGCTTCCCTAGTCAATTGCTTGTGGTATATTGGTGGGCCATCGTTAGAGTTTTTTTACTTCTCGTCAGAGTTTTTTTACTTCCACTATGTTTTGTAAGTTTGTGAGGTCTTATAACATCAGTTGTAATAAAGTGGCCATAAGGCTTGTACTCTCTATTATTGTAATAAAGCGTTGTTGGTTATGTAACCATCACTATTTGACTATATGCACTAGTTTTGATCTTGGATTAGTGCGGTAATATAGAGAGCGTTCAGATTTAGAAATTCAGTCCCGACACGTGAAGACTTGGCAGCCAAGTCATTAGGCACCACGAGCTATGTGTCAAAGTATGCGGAGATGTTTTGATGAGAAGGTGAAGATAGAGTCAAGAGAATGTGCCTAGAAGCTTCATCAGGAGTATTTTAGTAGTTAGTCAAATATTGGACTGATGTCTTGATTGAAACTGTAACATCCCAAAAAGGGCCCTTTTGGAAATATGGAAATTATAAAAATATTTCAATTGTTTTTCAGTGTGTCTCAAAATTTTTGTCATTTATCCGAGCTTGTTGATTTGATTCTTTGCTAAAAACTCGTCTACAAAAATCAAAACCTTAAAATCAAGAAACAACATTGAAAATCAAATTGAGGAATATAAAATTTCCTTTGCAAGTCCTAAAGTCTGAAATAAATATATACACATATATAAATTAAAATTAAATTAATTAACACTAGAAAGCTTAAGATCAAGAATGGGGAATTTAAATGAAAGTTAATATTAAACATTTTCGCCGTCTAATTAATTTAGCCAATTTATCAAATTCTGGAATTCAAAAAAATAATAAAACAAAAAAAAACAAAAAAGGAGCAAAACTCTTCTTGGGCCCCAATCCATCTTTTTTCTCTTCCGGCCCATTTCTTTTTCTCTCCCGGCCGCTCGGCTTTTTCTTTCTCCTGGCCTTCGGCCCAATCACCGTCGCCTCCTTCCTCCTCCCTTCCCTGCTCCGCCTCGGCTCTCACTCGCCCAGGTCGTCGGCCTAGCCCCGTGCGCCGGCTGCGCTCACCAACTATCGCCACCCTGGTTCCACCTCAGCTTCTGTCCGGCTGACCTCTTCCCCGGCCTTCAGCCCACCTCAGCGCCTTCCTTCCCCCGCCTCCCTCTGCTCCTAGTGATGACCGGTCTGAAGCCGCCGCCCCCACGTCGCGCCACAAACTCACGCATGCCCGAGGCGTTGACCCCAGCAAGCACTGCTTCCTGTGAATCCTGCTGTCAGCCCTCGCCATCTTGTTGCACAGCCCTGCGCCCCGCCTGCACGCTCGTGAACCCCCTGCTCCAAGCCGTGCACACCCGGCCCAGCATGGCTTTGTCGTCTTCGTGAGCTGCTTGCCATCAACCACAACAACGCCGCCACAGTCGTGTTAGCTCATTGGCTATAAGAACCCCCGAGTGTTGCCAAGCCTTCTCTCTGCTGCACCAGCCACCGCGGCCTCACCCCACCCCAGCCGCTCCGGCGAAGCCCTCGCAAACCGACCGTGTCACGGTGTGCCCCCGGAAGCCTTCTCCCTCCTCCCTTGAGCAATTGGACTCTAGTGCCCCAAGCTCGCCGCCGCAGTGTTCTTCCTTGCCTTCGGCCAAAATCGCCATTTCCACCGCCATGTCCTCCTCGGGTGTGAAGCATCACCACGTGGCCCTGAAGCTTCCCCAAGCACCGCTCCAGCTTTCCCCTCACCTCAGCTCGCCGGCACCGTGCCCCTACCTACACCGCCATCGGTCACTGATGCCAGTGCTCCTCGTCACCTCCCGACCAACATGGGTAGCATGGTAAGGTTCCCGATGACTCACTCTTGTTCATGCCGCTCTCCAATTTCTCCCTCCCCACCACGGCGGCACCGCCTCTTTCCGCCCCAACTCCGGCTACCAAGAGCCACCCTGGTCGGCCTCCACCCTGCCGGAAGCAGCGCTGCTACCTCCACGGGCTCCCTTGGCCTTCTAGGCACCCGTTTTGCTTGCCGCTGGCGCCTCCCCGGCCGCCCTTCGCTGGCGCCACCACCCCCTCCCCCTGGCCGCGCACCTCCCCTACGACTCCCCTGTTTCCCCTTGGGTGGAACCGCCGGTCGCCCTGTTCACTGCCCTCTCTCTCTGTCTGACTGGTGGGCCTGACTAGAATCATATCATGTGTGCCACTAACATGTTTTCCATACCTAACTAGATTTTGAACTCTAAGAAATGATTCAAGCATGCAAACTGATCAGGTAGGATTTATACTGGGAACAAGAATTTAATTATGAGACAAAAATTTAAAAAGAGTGAAGCAAACTAAAAAGATTTAATCTTGATTAATTTCGTGTTAATCGAGAAATTAACAAGATAATTATCCTCAAAATATTTTGTTCAAGAATTTAAAATTTCATATCATCCTAAGATAAAATATGAAGCTTTACAAAAGGACTTCTAATGCTCTACTCTATAAACTCAAATGATATTCTTGGATCCTACCATATCTTTATCCCAAAATCTAAAACTGTTAATGCAAATTAAAGTTAATTAAACAAGATTTTGACACCCAAAATATTAATCATGGCCTGCTCATCTCTAAAATCATGAGACCTTCTTGTAAATAGTACTTAAAATAATTGTTGGTAAAATTTTCCATATTTACCTGCAAAATGCCAAAATTTAAATCAAGGGTCACCTCACATTTGTTTGAAACATTCTCAAAATAATTGGAGCGTCAATAATCTTTCTCTCAGTATCCTGGTTAATCTCTCCCATCCATCCGTAAGTCTTGCCTAACCCATGGAACTTCCTTAATAAATTATAAATTAAATAAAGCAAGATCGAGTCTTGGTATCTTGCAATCGGCTATACTCCAATCTAAAGTGGATTGTTCTTGTGAATATTCCTTCGACGCCGATCCTTCCTTTTTATCCTTTCCCGGTGAAGTTACTCCGTCACTTCGCCTCCACCCAAAAATTCGTTTGACTCCGTCTCTATCTTGCAACTCACTACATATCCTTAATCATTAGCAAATTATAAATAAACTCAACTTAAACTTATTTAGACTTTTGCTGGATTTATTAGTCGTTGGTCGTGTAATTAGTCACTGGAGCCACAAAGAGACGACAAGTTCGAGCAGGATCAAGACTTGGAAAGAGACGAAGATCAATAATCCAAATAATCGACTGAGAAGGCTTTGAGTAAGATCAAAACCATGGTAAAACAAGCAAGGCAAGTCATCACTTTGATCATATTGATACTACATTTTATGCAAAATTATGTTCCTTTAAATTATCATATTGCATGCTTAATTTATTATGCAAATGTATGTCAAAGCTTAAGGTAGTTACATGCCTACTTGATATTGGAATAATTGTAATATACCATCCTTGACACTCGAACAACCTGATCCTTCTCACCATAGATATTAATGATAACTTTACTAACTATAAGTCATATTAAATGCCATGCTAATCTTGTTAGGTCCAGGGCACTAGTTTGGCTTTGGGACAGTCATGGGATGTATGTGGCTGAATACTTGCGACAACTTAATTTATGCTTTTCAAAATCCTAAAAACCTGCTATACCTGTCTGGGCAGATGGTAAGAGTGGTTGGTGCGGATGGAGCACAGGAATACGTGGTTTGTGGTATGCACCGCCCGGACAACTTAAGGACTTAATCGTGTGTCGACCTCCTTGTGTAAAACAGTGCAACCACAAGCTGGCAAACTGTAGGTTTGGCTGACTAATTTACTAGACCCTTGAAGTCATCTCACAGGTAGGGGAAAGGAGGGATTGTGTAGGAGGAATAAACATTCGGCTTGAATAGGACACCAAGTAAAGGTGATGTGTTGCCAGCTGCGCTAGACGTTGTGGAGAGTGGAGTCCAGCTACGCTAGATGTTGCAGTGGAACTTCCCGCACAACTTATGGGACCTTCTTCATGAGGGATAATCCCATATGGGTGAGATGACGATAGGGCGAGGTATTGTAAAGGCCTCGTGACAATCTCTCGATCTGCATGACTAAGGAATTGTGCAGGCCCGTCAGGTTGATTGTCTCTTGTGGGTAAAGATGTATAGACTTTGCAGAATATAAACTATTCAAATAGCCGTGCCCACGGTCAAGGGCGGACATGGGAGCTTCCTCGAGTTAGTTCTATTTCAAAAATCTTTGTGGGAGGGATAAAAACCTATCAGATGGGAGTACTCTGACTTTGATTTTTTCCGAAGGGAAGTACTCTAGTGGTGAAAACTAGCATTGGTGGAGGTAGCCATGCGCTGCAAAAGGTGGATGTAACCTACACTACTATTAATATCGCATTCTCACAATCAATTTCATAAAATATGTTTTAGTTAAAGTTGCTAAGTCTCAGGAAATTTTTTTACTTATTGTAATTCCAAAACAATGCTTTTAGCAACTAAAAGAACCTCAAGCCTCCCACGACAGCTTTGCATCTATTATTACTTGTATTCTGTGTGGTGGCTTGATGAATACCATCGTACTCACTGTTGCTTAATTATCATCATTTAGTCAATAGGAAAAGAAGATCAAACCCTACGGTGTCGTAAGGGGATCGAAAGAGCTAGAAGATGAAGAGGCCAAGAACTAGGTCACGAACCCAGTTGGCTGCTTGTGGGCAAAGTCCTGAGGGTCCACCTGTGTGAAGTTTTCGCTGCTGCATTTTATTGATTTCGGCCTGATCGGCCCATGAGTAAGTCCACTATTATAATTACGCTTCCGCATGATATGTATTTTGATGTTCAATACTGTATCTGTGAGCACTATCTACTGATCTAGGTGGTGCGGTGGAATCACAGAGGATTCTGGTTTGCTAAATCCGGGGTCCTACAAAAACCATTGAGCGGGAGGAGCAAAGGAGAGGTTGTTTAGATCAAGGTGGGATGGTTTGGTTAAGTGGAACAACCACTAAGGTGTTAGCGGGTTGAGTCTTGTAAATACTTTAAGAAGCGTGTGTGAGTGTGTAAAATTTGTATTAGTGGGGTTGACAAGTTTTCCCAATTGCTTAGTAGGTTAAGACCCACTAAGTGGTGCTAGTCATTCAAAGGGAAGGGAGGTTGAATTGTCAAGGATTCTAGGGTTGAAGATTTCGCTCTTGCACCTTGCCTACTTCCATGGTTTGAGGGTTGGAGAGGAAAGGATGTGCTTTGGGAGCACCTTGTAACCTTTATACTGCTGTAATCCTTCTTCTATATGTGGTAATGAAAATCAAACATTGTCTCTCAAATTAGCTAGTTGTTCTTGTCTAAACTTTGGTTACATCTTGTTCTTGATGTGATTTCTTCTCTCCCAAAATCAATCTTGATCTTTCTGTGATCTATGGTGAGTAAGAGGCACTAGAAAGTCTTAGTTGATCAAACTTTGTGTCAAGACCCGAATATGAAAATCCAGACCCTCTGTGTTTTCTCCATTAGTCCAGAATTACGCTAGTACACAAAGTGGCAACATAGATAAAATATCAATCATGATCATGAATAACTATGAAAGAAGCAAATATTATTAATTTTTAGAGTATTGATCTTATAGCCAAGCTTACAAATAAAAGCATGGAAAATAAAGAATAAATATAGTGGCCATTCGACATGCCATAGATGTGGTGGCCATTTGACATGCCCACAGGTAATCAACTGGGAAGAGAAGTTCTAATCTATGAAGTTATCGAAGAATCCTTCCTCAAGTACCTCTATCCGATATGATTTTCCTTCGGCAACTAAGCAATAAACGATATAGCCATGAGTACATAGATTACTCAGCAAGTTGTTTGATATAAGATGCAATATATAATGATACAAAGCTTATGAAAAAAACGATTGAGTGATTATGTAGGACCGAAATGGTCGACAGAAGGGGGGGGTGAATGTCAATCACTTAAAAATTCGTCCCCACACAAGTATTCACAAAGACTCAATTCTCCGATAGCTATAAAGCTATGAAGTGAAGAGTTAGCTCTTTCTGCGAAACCAATCTACAAATCAACAAGAAATGGCAGAAGATGCTGAACAGGAAACACAAATATTTCGGCAGAACAACTACTGGACTAAAAACTGCAGGAAGGTCTTGACTTTAGAAGGACTTGATAGCCTAAAGGAAATCAAAACACATGCAGCAGATCAACCTAACCAAAAGTAAAGAGAACACAAACTCTCTAAAAAGAGAAGCCCAAAAGCACAATTGAAAGGAGTAATTGCAGAGCAACAAGGACTTGGCTGGCCGAAAGCTTAAAGCAAAGAATGCTGCTGAAAACTCCCAAGGCTGCAAGCAGGATGGACACAAAATGAACGAAACCAATCTGTGCCACTTGATGTTTATGTGCTGCCGAGAAGAAGTATTCCCAAATGAAAATCAGCCGAACACAATATCCTCCAACCGAAAGTGTCTTTTGCTTCACTCCTTGTGCCCAGCCGAAATTAACAAGAAAAGAGGAAATCTAGACCGCATGCAACACTGAAAGAATCAGCTTAGATCAGCAAATACACAGTAAAAATTTCAGCCAAAACCAAGGTCATCTGGACTGCATGCAGCAGGGTCAAAAACATCACAAAATGAAGAAAAACATGACTTCCTCTTTCCTATGCTATTTGGCCAAAAGAAAAGCATGCAGCCAGCTTGCTTGCCGCACAAAAGAAATCAAGGAAACCAAGTAGTTTACTGGAGGCACTTCTCAACTCAAGAGACAAGCATTGCTTTCTGTTTTCCTGCCGAAAATACACCAAGGAACTATTGACTACTAGAAACCAACAAACTGCAGATCAATAGCAAACCAAAAAAACCAACAGGGAGCTAGTACTACTTCTTGGCCGAAAGATCAAAGAAGCATAAGATTGCAAGCCGAGAGCAGAAACTCAGGAGCAAAGAAGCTGAGACAAGGACAAAATAAATACAAGAAATAAAGACTAACTCAGAGAATTCTCAAAAGAGACAAAGAGACATGAATGATTATATATGTGTTCTTACAGCACTCTCATTTTCATCCTCTCATTTCATACTCATTTCATTGCATGGAGAGGTCCAAATAAAACCCTAACTCTTACACCCACTCTCTCAAAATTCTGCATACTATTTCTCTCTAAAATCCATGAAGACTACTAGAGAACACCCTCTCTATTTATAGCCTCCACTAATGGGTTTACAAACCACTTTACCCATTAACTCTCAACAACTCTTGGCGCTTTATCCACAATCCACTTCCTTTAGTGCAGCTTTGCGTATTCACCAAAACGCCCCTCGCGCACCTTTCAGGAAGCTTCCTCATTCCTTGCCCTCCAAGCCATGCAACCACCTCAAGTTCAGCCCTCCTCTCCTCATTCCTCATTCTATTATTGTCATCAACTAATTCTTGAAACTGTTTGGAGACAGAATCAAGTTCAGCAGTAAGCTTGGGACAATTCACACATGAAACAATGGGCTCAAGAAGAAAGCTTGTAATTCAGCAATTTTATGATCTGCCCGTTTTAGGTTCATCTTCAGATTATTGCAATTTTCACAAGTCTCAGGCAGATCGAGAAGCATGGTATACAGACCTCTAAATGCATTGTCCTTATCCTCACATGAGGTGCAAGAAATAGTCTCAGTAGTAGCAGATGAAACAGGAACTACCCTACTCATCTCAAGCTCAACAAGAAGACTAATGTTCTCCACCTTAATCATGTCAATCTCGGAGGACACACTATCATGCAAGGTCCTTAGCTTCTCCATGTCATCCAGCAAAGCAGAATATACATCACAATCGTCACGGGAGGGAGCAGATCTAAGTGAAGTAAGCTCCCGTGACAAGCTCTCTACTTTCTTCTCCAACTCACTACACCTAGCTCTAGATCTAGCATGGAATCTACCTAGCTTAAGAAAAGCATCATTAAGCTGGTCGTAGGTGGAGGATACCTCGTCGGAGTCGGAGTACAGCTCGCTGTCGCTCAGTTCGCCCTCAAGGGCCATGAAGCACATGTCGGAGAAGTCGTCGCCGCCCTTGGGTTCTTGCTCGTCCGTTCCATCGTTGTCGCTCCACCCCTCCACCTCGCTGAGATCGAGGTCGTCGAAGGCAGTGAGGATGCGGTGGAAGAGCTTCTTGGCTTTGCCAAGGTCGCGGAACTTCTTCTTGCCTTGTGCGTGAGCTGAGAGCTTCTTGTTGCGGTTCTTGTCGATGTAGCCGTTCCTGCCCGAACCGCCGTAGTCACCTTTGCCCTTCCCAACTTGGGGCAGTTTACTCGAATGTGGTTGGGGCCACCACCCTCGAAGCAAATCACGGGTCCTTCTCTCTTTCCGTCCCTCCTCCTATTGTAAGCATGGGAAAATCTTCGAGCTAGGAGGCCTAACTGCTCATCTGCAAGCTGCTCTAACTGATCATCAGTTATGTCATAGAGAGCAACAAGGGAGAATCCGCAAGTTGAATCAGAAAAAGAACCAGAAACCAGACTGGGATCAGTGACCAGCGCCATCGATTGTGACTTCGACTTTCGAGAGACAATGTCAATCTCGTGAGTCTTGAGGCGTGAGTACAACGCATCAAGAGTCAAAGTCGAGAGGTCCGTGGTGTCCTTGATGGTGGTCACTTTCATCTCCCACACACGCAGGTCCACAGCAGCGAGCATCTGTTGAGCATTGTCGAGTCGGGGTATGTGAGACCGACGGCTCGGAGGTTGCTCAAGATCTTGTGAAAACGCGCAAAGCACTCATCGAGGGACTCGCCAGCGAGCATTTCAAACTTGTTGTAATCTCGCTTGAACTGGTCCTGTCGCACCGTCCTTATTTGGGTGGTGCCCTCATGGTAAGCATCGAGGGTCTCTCAAATATCGAAGGCGGACGAAAGATGAGATATGCGGTCAAACTGGCTACGACTTAGGCCCTGGATTATGATGTTCCTTGCCTTAGCGTTTGCCTCAACATCATGCATATTTCCAGCATTGATGTTCTCATCGGTAGGAACAACAAACCGGACCTTGACCTTACGCCAGATGGCGTAACCCTGAGCCTGAATGTAGGTCTCCATCCGGCTCTTCCAAAAGGGATAGTCGATCCCATCGAAGACCGGGGGCTTGGTCGAGTACTTGTCCATCGCCATGGCTCTAGAGACTGGTTAAGATCTATTGAGAAGAGCTAACCAGCTCTGATACCAATTGTTGGACCGAAATGGCGACAGAGGGGGGTGAATGTCGACTTTAAAAACAACCCCTCCAAAGACCCACGAAAAATACTCCTCACCAATAGCTATGAGGAGCTATGAAGAGCAGAAGTCTCAAATTCTCTGAGAATCTACTAAACACAGAGAAGAAGAAAACCAACACAAGAAGAGCAACCAAAGAAAAAGAGAATGCACCCAAAAATCCTACTGGCTGGTCTGACCGCCTTGGTAGGTCTGGTCTGACCGCCTGACCGGTCTGACCGCCCGTTGGTCGCCGGTCAGGCCGCCAACAGCTGACGGTCTGGCCGCAGGCAGGGAGCCGGTCTAATCGGTTATGCTGTCCAGCAGCAGCGCAGACAAGCTGAAACATCAGGTATTTGTCGAATTCAAGGAAATGGAAGGTATGCTTCTAATCTTTTCAGACCAAGACATGAAGGATCTATTCTAAACAACATAAAGGCTCCAAACAACAGGGGAGAACAACTGAAACTCAAGAATTTCAAATTTGAGCCCTAGACTAAAAATTACAGAGTGCCACAACAAAACTTCAAATTTCCATCCCAACTTTGATCCTATGGCCAAGAGACTTTGCAGATATATTAGCAATAGCCACAGAACTCTCCAGACTAAATCTCAGGCCATCTTATGAAGCAAATCAAAATCTACCTCAAACCCTAGAAACAAGAAACGAAGAACAGAGAAGCTGAAAATGGAGAATCTTTGATTCATTTGATTTGCTCTAGGGAGAAATCGATCAAATGATCTTGGGACCTATTCTGCACCTTCTGGGCAAGAAACAACTTCAAATCACAAAAGTCAAGAAATCAACAGTAACAGTAAAACAACGAAGAACACAGGAGCACGAGGAAAAAACTTCAAAGATTTCATTCCTGGAAATAAAAGGATCACAGAGGAGTCCCCATACGCATGTACATTCGGAGGAATGATTACATGAAGGATCAACTCTACCTCTCCCTCTCCATCTCAAGAACACAAGCTCAAGAACACAAGAACAGACACAGGGAGGAGGGAGCTACAGGAGATAACACACAGACCACACTCTGTCCATTTCACCCACTCTCAACAACTAAAGCTCAAAGGCAAAACAACCTCCCAAAGCTTCTTTTGACTAAAGCAAACCCTAACTCTCTCCCAAAGCCATAGGAATGCATGCAGCCACTCACTCCTATTTATAGCCCTTGGCTAACGGGTCTCCAACCCGTTATGCCCGCTAAATCCAACGGAACCCGCTCCCGCTTGTGCAGCCTCGCGAAATTACCAATTCGCCCCTCCTGCACCTTCTGGGAAGCTTCCGCGTCTCTTGTCATCCAAGCCTCGCAACCACCTCGAGTCTCCGCCGTATTCGACACATCCCGACCGTTCTGACCTTGACACCGCCTGTGTCTAGTCCGGTCACCTTGTGTCTCGCCACGACTCCGCCTCGACGTCCTGCAGCCATCACAAACAAGAAACACATCAAATAGCACCGTTCGATACATGAAAGCATACTTAGCATCAATGAACCTCATTAAGCAAGAAATAGCCCAAACCTGTCGAATCATCAGAATGTGCATCCTAAGCACTTTGACCAGGTTTGACCAAGTCCGACTGAGTCCATTGCACCATGCAACGACATGGTCCGACCACACAAACCAAACTCGACTTTCCTAAACCAATGTCAATTACTCATCACACACATGGGGTCATAACCACATGGTCCATCACTAATGTAGTGCGAGTTTGGTAATCCAGCACATATCATTCAGTCCACACACTTGGCAATCATCGGCCCGGCTCAATACACGTGGTCGATGTTCTTATAAGCACGTGTTTGCTATTTCACATTGCGTGTTCCATTTCGCACATCTCTAACCCACTCCGTCCATGTCAGCAGATCATGGAGCGCTGCTATTTCTTTCAATGGATAGACAGTCCGGATATGTACGACAGGGCATTTATCGAGCAGAAATACATACTTAACTACATGGTAGCACCGGGGAGATTTACATGCTGGAAACCTTACACCCCGGATGGCAGCGAAAAGGACATGGGTAAGGCGCCAGTGGTCCTTGAAGCCCTCGCTAAATGCTAGCTTATCTCTAATTGGGATAAATCTACACAAGTTATAGAAACCGAATACTAGGCCTAGGTCACGAGGTCAAAGCTCATGCGGGAGATAAGCGAAAGGCACCGGTGGACCCAAGTGTGTACGATGACTGACTGGAACCATGGCTTTGAAAAGACACACATGTATCTTAGCTATAGTTGAGGTTGATGATTCGTATGTTGCCACTTGTATCATATAAATAGTGAGGCAAACATACACATTTAACTAAACCTCAAGCACCATGTAATCCACACATTCATTATGAACTACTTTGTTGGCCTACACATGGTCCATTATAATGACTATTTGCGATAACACATCTTTAGTACATAACACAGTGAGTTCGTGGTGGTGATTCATTTGCCCCTCTGAAACCCGTTGCATTTCCTATAAAATTTCTACGCACACATGAATAAAACATAATATGATTTCTTAATGCATATCAAAGCATGTGCTTTCAAGTAGTTTGCATGGGGAAGTATTTTTAGAAGCAAGCTAACGAGTCGAGTTAGAGCAAAATCTAAATTATCGAGTTTAATTGAAGTAATTTTGAACCGAGTCAATGAGTTTTTTCACCTTTGCCATTTTCTGCCACCCTGGCCTCCCCCGCTAGCCAAGCCATCTACTAACCCGGTGCAACTTTGCAGGCTCCTGTCGAGTTGGGGCGGCTCGACAGGCGCCTACCAAGTTGCATCGGCTCCGCAATGCCTGGCCTGCCCGCCTCGGCTCCGCTTGCCACACCCGCTCTCCCAACCACGCCGCTCCTCTTCTACCGAGCTACGGCGGCACGATAGGTGATATGTGTTGTCTGTCGTACCTTCCGAGCTCAGGGAGAGGACCGTTTTTACAAAATGGGTGCTAGAGGGCCATAATTAAAAAGCATTACAACAATGTTCTATGTGTGAACTGTTCTTGCTCTAGACCAGCTGAGCTGCTCTTATTAGCATGTTCGACTGACTCCAGGTGCTTGTTTCTAGGGTTATAAACGAGCCGAGCTCAAGCGAGCTTGGCCTTCCATGCTCGAACTCGGTAGAAGCTCAAGTTAAGCTCAAGTTGGGGTCCGAGCCTAGACTAGCTCAGCTCAGCCTAACCTCGAGTAGACTTAACTCGACTCGTTGAAGCTCGGTAACAATTAAAATAATTTATTATGCACTAACTTTCAATAATAAGAAAAATATGTACTAATTTTTAACAATAAGAAAAGTTCAAGCTCGACCTCGACTCGAGTAAACTTGATAACAGTCAAAATAATTCAAATATATAATAATTTTCAACACTAAGAAAAATGCGAGCTTGAATTCGGCTTGGTAAACTCAGCAAGAGTTAATATGTATCACTATTTAAGTTCGAATCCAGACTCACGAACTATTTGAGTTTGGCTTGATAAAACTCGTGAGCTTGAGATCAAGCTCGAATTCAGTTTATTCAAAATTCGTGCTGAGCTTAAATCAACCCTAAAATGAGCTAAGGTTTGGTAATTCGTGAGGGTTGAGCATTTTTTTTCCAACGTACTTTTGTTGCTCTCTCTACTCACCACGAGAGAGGATAATTCTCGATAGGGAATTTTTTTTAATTCAGTCAACAGCTTCCCTACAAGTTGGCTGTGACGTTCCTGATACCTCCCAAGCCTATGTCTACGAGAGTGCACGACATCACGCGCAACATTGTCCTGTAGGCAGACTCTATACAGTGATCTAGTAAAAACAATGAATCGATGGTGTCCTCTCTCTACCTAGGGGTGGAAAACAGTAACTAATAATTCGTTTTATCCGATATTCGTATCCGAAAAAACATGAATATGGTAAGCAAAATTCGTATTCGAAAATATTCATACTCATATTCGAGAATATTCGTATTCGTATTTGAGAGTATTCGTATTCGCATTCGTATTCGAGAATATTCATATCCGTATTCGTATTCGAGACTATTCGATTAGTTTTCGATCTGTTTCTAGAACCCATGAAAAATTCGTAAAAATTTTGTGATTCAAAATTTGAATTTAGGCGGTTTAAAACCGGTAACCGGTCAAAAACTAGTGAAAAATCGGTAAAACCGCTAAGAATCCGTTTTATCCGATATTCGTATCCGAGAAAATCCATATTCAAAAGTATCCGTATTCGTCTTAAGAAGTGACATCTTTATACCCAATAAATCTATGGTGTCCTGTCTCTACCATCACCAGTACTACATCCAAAGGTTGATAGCAACTACCACCAGGGAGTCTAAGAACTCGTGACATCTTTATACCCAACAATTTAGTGTATGAATTTGGTACACTCTTATTTTACAATGTTGTTCTCAGAGCGGCTTTAATGTCACCTGGCCCATGGTTTCAGCAACCCACTCCACACCACTTTAACTACTCTCTATCCTAGATTTTTCCTAGATTTTTTTGACTGATTATTTATAATTTATAGTTTAAATATTTGAATTCTGTCTGTTCGTGAGAGGCAGTATATATAGAAAAATAGTCGCATGCTAATTTAGCTGATACAGCTAAGCTTAGTACAATTTTTACTATAATCTTTCTACTGACACTGTCTTAAAAAAACGCATTGTTTAAAAGCTAGTTACTGTAGACAGTACGAGTATAAACCAACAAAAAGTTGGTTCAAACCTAGCCTAGGTACATGGAGGATATATGGAAAATTGACTCAATAGAAGCTCAAATAGGGAAATTTAGCTAAATTATCGTAACCGTGTGATATAACATCCAATTTACAAGAAATAATGCCGCATAACACTGCTGTCGTAGCTGAAACACATAAACCATTGTGTTTGTCTCTTTGTTTCACAATAAAAGTTCAAGTCTTCCATATGCACATATGACTGGTGATGTTGAAAGCATGAATTGCAGAAATCAATCTATTATATTGGGTACTAATTTTTGGTGATATTGGAGACCCAACCTTTGCCCCCAGGGCTAGAACCTAATAGACAAGAATGCAAGGACTAGAAGTTTTACATCAATTGATTGGTGCAAAAAAAAATGTTGTCATTGATGGAAAATCGAGTCCATCCTTCCTGCAGAATTAAAAAAAGTACAGATTTCCAGCAAAAGATACGAGTGGTGTTTATGGATTGTTAAAATGTGAGGTTGGATCAGCTTGCTTCGAGGACTCACGCTCAAACAGTCTGTATGTCCTTCTGAATTTTTCAACTTGAAGGCGGTAAAGGCTCCATCCCAGTCCAAAAAGCCACACTTTGGTCCTTTTCTGGTTCCTCCTGCCGATTATATATATTATTCAGTCTACACACTTACAATCGTCGGCCCAGCTCACTACATGTGCACCGATGTTCTTGTAAGCACATATTATTTATTGCACATTGCATGTTCCATTTCGCACATCTCTAACCCACACCGTCCATATCGGCAGACCATGAAGTGCTGCTATTTCTTTCAATGGATAGACGGTACAGATATGTACGACAGGGGCATTTATTGAGTGGAAATACATACTTAACTACCTGATGGCACTTGGGAGATTCACATGCTGGAAACCTTACACCCCGGATGACAGCGAAAAGGACAAGGGTAAGGCACTGGTGGTCCTTGAAGCCCCCGCTGAACGCTAGCTTATCTCTGAGTTGGGTAAATCTACACAAGTTGTAGAAGCCGAATACTGGGCCCAGGTCACAAGGTCAAAGCTCATGCGAGAGATAAGCGAAAGGCACTGGTGGACCCAAGTGTGTACGACGACTGACTGGAACCATAGCTTTGAAAAGGCACACATATATCTTAGCTATAGTTGGGATTGATGATTCGTATGTTGCCACTTGTATCATATAAATATTGAGGCAAACATACGCATTTAACTAAACCTTATGCACCGTGTAATCCACACATTCATTATGAACTACTTTGTTGGTCTACACATGGTCTATTATAATGAATATTTGCAACAACACATCTTTAGTACTTAACACAGTGAGTTCGTGGTGGTGATTCATCTGCCCCTCTGAACCCCGTTGCATTTTTCCTATAAAATTTCTACACACACGAACAAAACATAATATAATTTCTTAATGCATATCAAAGCACGTGCTTTCAAGTAGTTTGCATGGGGTATTATTTTTAGAAGCAAGCTAACAAGTCGAGTTAGAGCAAAATCTAAAGTAACGAGTTTAATTGAAGCAATTTTGAACTGAGTCAATGAGTTTTTTCACCTTTGCCCTTTTTTTGCCGCCCTGGCCTCCCCCACTAGCCAAGCCATCTACTAAGCCGGTGCAGCTTGGCAGGCTCCTATTGAGTTGGGGCGGCTCAACTGGCGCCTGCCGAGCTACACCGGCTTCGCAACGCCTGGCCTGCCCCACCTCGGCTCCACTTGCTACACTCGCTCACCCAACCGCGCCGCTCCTCTTCTACTGAGCTACGGCTGTGCGGTAGGTGATACGTGTTGTCTGTTGTACCTGTCGAACTTAGGGAGAGAACCGTTTTTACAAAAATGGGTGCTAGAGGGCCATAAATAAAAAAAATTACAACAATGTTCTATTTGTGAATGTTCTTGCTCTAGACCTATTGAGCCGCTCTTATGAACATATTCGACTGACTCCAGGTGCTTGTTGCTAGGGCTATAAACAAGGTAAGCTCGAGCGAACTTAGCCTTCCAAGCTCGAGCTTGGTAGAAACTCGAACTGAGCTTGAGTTGGGGTCCGAGCCTGAACTTAGCTCGGCTCGGCCTGAACTTAGCCGAGCTCGAGTGGGCCATCTAGGCTCGAACTTGGTAGAAGCTCAAGTCGAGCTCAAGTTGGGGTCCGAATCTAGACTAGCTCGGCTCGGCCTAAGCTTGAGTAAACTCGAACTTGGCTCGTTGAAGCTAGATAACAATTAAAATAATTTATTATGCACTAATTTTCAATAATCAAAAAATATGTACTAACTTTCAACAATAAGAAAACTTCAAGTTCGACCTCGACTCAAATAAACTTGATAACAGTTAAAATAATTCAAATATACACTAATTTTCAACAATAAGAAAAACTCGAACTTGAATTCGGCTTAGGTAAACTCGGTAAAAATTAATATGTATCATTATTTAAACTCGAATCGAGACTCATAAATTATTTGAGCTTGTTTGGTGAAGCTCGTGAGCTCGAGATTAAACTTAAGTCCAATTTATTTAAAATTCCAACTAGACTTGTATCAATCAGAATGACCTGAGGTTGGGTAACTCGTGAGGGTTGAGCATTTTTTACCGCTTAGTTTTGTTGCTATCTCTACTCACCACGAGAGAGGATAATTCTCGATAGGGAATTTTTTTTTATTCAGTCAACAGCTTCCCTACAGGTTGGCTGTCTGACATTCCTGATACCTCCCAAGCCTATGTCTATGAGAGTGCACGACAGCACGAGCAATGTTGTCCTCTAGGTAGACTCTATACAGTGATCTAGTAAAAACAATGAATCCGTGGTGCCCTCTCTATACCATCGCCAGCACTACATCCAAAGTTTAATAGAAACTACCAACAGGGAGTCTTAAGAAGTGGTGACATCTTTATACCGAATGAATCTGTGGTGTCCTCTCTCTACCATCACCAGTACTGCATCCGAAGGTTGATAGCAACTGCCACCACGGAGTCTTAAGAAGTCGTGACATCTTTATACCCAACAATTTAGTGGATGAATTTGGTATACTCCTATTTTACAATGTTGTTCTTACAGCGGCTTTAAAGTCACCTGGCCCATGGTTTCAGCAACCCACTCCACACCACTTTAACTACTCCCTATCCTAGATTTTTTGACTGATTATTTATGATTTATAGTTTAAATATTAGAATTCTGTCTGTTCGTGAGAGGTAGTATATATAGAAAAATAGTCGTATACTAATTTAGCCGGTACAGCTACGCGCAGTACAATATTTACTACAATCTTTTTATTGACCCCGTCTTAAAAAAACGCATCGTTTAAATGTTAGTTACTGTAGACAGTACGAGTATAAACCAACAAAAAGCTGGTTCGAACCTAGCCTAGGTACATGGAGGATATATCGAAAATTGACTCAATAGAAGCTCAAATAGGGAAATTTAGCTAAATTATCGTAACCGTGTGATATAACATTCAATTTACAAGAAATAATGCCGCATAACACTGCCGTCGTAGCTGAAACACATAAACCATTGTGTTAGTCTCTTTGTTTCACAATAAAGGTTCAAATCTTCCATATGCACACATCAAGGAGATATAAAATCGAGAGAGGTTTTAAACCTTATCTATCCTTGTTAAATCAAATGCTCTACTCTCCAACTTATATGAGGTGGAAAAATCGCAATTAATACAGTGTTAATTGAATTGCCTAATCTAGATTGCTTTAAATTCCACATAATTTCGCTTTCTAGATTAATCCCTACGGTGCAAATCCGCTCTAATCTACCGCCAGCAGACTTGAAGTCGCTGGCACAATATCGATCGGTAGATTATATAAAAGAGTGGATGTTGATTGCACTGTAAATTGAAAAAAGAAAGGAAAAATCTGCACGTGGTCGAATGCACTGCCGGCTTCCATGCCGTGCGTGTCACCCAAACATGGCCACACGTGGTCGACTGCACCGCTGCACAACAATGCCATCATGAGGCAACGCCGTGTGCAGATCTTGGCCCCCGGGCGAGGCTGCGTCACACATGCCCCGCATGGTCGCCGCTCGCCCCGCACGACGAGCCGCCGCCACCTGGCCTCGCATGTGCCATCACTAGCTTGGCGCCACCCCGCACGAGCTTCCGCCACGACGCATCTCCCACCGCATGGGGTGATGGCGGCCCCCGCACGGACCGCCACCGCTCAGCCTTGAGCCACCATTGCCACCTCTCGCACGAGGCGCCATCAACGCTCAGCTTCAGGCGCAGCCGCCGTCACCACCTCTCCACCGTCAACCAGCGTCGTCGAAACGCTGTCTTCACCGGAGCCAATCGCCGCCGCCACTCCTCTTCCATCGCTGATGTGTCCAAGAGTGTGAATGCTACATTTATTTGTGCTTCATCTATGCAATCCGAAGTTACAAGGCTTAATAGTGCTGAATTGCGCAAGGAGAAAGAAGCAATCGGTTATGGGAGAGAGAAGAATATCCTAGTTCGTGCGAATGCTTATGTGATTCCGCCTTTGAGCAGTGCAAATAAGACAACAATGCATGGAATTAGAGGTGTGGATGGAGAAAGAAAGTTAGTTTGGCTAAAGAGGAAGACACAAGATCAATCAAGTTCTCGTGATTGCAGTTCTGTCTACAATGTTCGTGAAGTTTTCAACGCCAATTCTGAGGTTGCTAATACACACAAAACATATATTTGTAAAGCTAATGAAGTTTACTTTCCAACGAATCAAACGACGTTTGATTTGGAGCTTCCTACACAAAGTTATGGCAACTTCATTGGATGCTGCACGAGCTGTCCAGAGAGACGAGCGAGACTTGCCAGACATAAAGAGTCCGAGTATTGTAATGCAAGTAAGGGTAAAATCCGACCACACCATGGCTTTCTAAAGGTTGAAAATGATTCTTTTTCAGGTACCAAACAGATTTGGAAGCCCCTTCAACAAGAAAAGAAAACATATAAAGATTTGAATTCGTTCGGATTCGGTTCGGGTCAGACAGGAAGTCCAAGAATTTTTTGTACGGATAATCCATTTTTTATTCGAAATTACATAAATATACCCGCGGGAAAATTTTTTGCAAAAATAGGCTCCAGTCGCCTAATGGTTGGGCGACTGGAGACTTTCGCCCAACCAGAGCGCGACACAATATATCTCGCTGCACGGTAGAGTGACTACATTAAGTCGCTCTTCCGTTCGGCGACTTAATGGTAGTCGCTATCCCGTTAAGCGACTAGCATGCGATCGCCATCCCGTTAAGCGATCGCATGTAGCCCCGTGATTGTTTTAAATTTTGTGAATTTTGTAACGTTGAACCAGTAAAAATACGGTGAAGTTGTAATAAAAGTTTATGTTCATTGTATATTGTAGGTATGTAAAAGTTTTAAATTTTTTTATGAAAGATTGAGTAGAAAACGATCGATACATACACCGTTAAGTGAGATAGTTTATATGTGGGAGAGAGATGATAGACTATGTAAATTTAAATAAACTTCATAATATAATCGAGAGTAACATGCCGCATGTTTTTCATTACATGCATAACATATATAGCATCTGCAACACGCCTCACTGGTCACCTGGTGTGCCCGTCACCGCGCGCGCCCTCCCATACGGCCTCGCTTGGCCCTCCTCCGTGCAACGGGTTAGGACGATCCGAAAAAGTAAAACGAGCGGGAGGATGTCTATCCCGCCCTCGCTGGTGGAGTCACTGCACTCTGGTGTGTGCCCGCCGGTGCCGGGAGGGCATCGCTAGAGAGAACCTCCGGTGCTGCGTCGGAGAACTGCCGGACCACTCGCAAAAATCGGTCCACATCGTCGGGCACGGGAGACGCCGTCTTCTTGGTAAGTACCGCAATATTAATATCGTTAGTTCGTTGCATGTCGTCTTCGGATAAACACGATATAAGACCCTCTGCGTACCGTAGCCGGCGCCATCGAGGTGGGAAAGACAGGGGTGTGCGGAGGCGTGAAGTGAACCGGTGTAGGAGGCCCGCCGTGCTGAACCCCGGCTGCTCCGGTGAGGCGGTGGAGGACGTGTCCATGTCGGTGCACGCAGTAGTGCCACGCTGGTCGGGTGGCACCGTGGACGAGCAGGCGGAGCGGTGGGCGTGGAGACCGCCGGTAGCCTCGTGCAGGACAGTAGGCTAACAATACGTCTACACCCATCGTGCATCCGACGCGCAAAGCTGACGCCCTCGTCATGGGTCAGCTGCCCACCACTGGTGAGCCTCTCAAGTACTGTGCCGAAGTCGGCACATAGGACAGAACCGACGTCAGCCTGAACACAAAGACATGAAATGAAATGGTCGATTATCGAAACGACATTACCATTCGGGAATCTTTGAAATGACATTTAACGTACCGCGAGGTGAGCGTCGCGCGCGGCGCGCTGGAAGTGCGTGTCCGTCGAACGCGGCGTGTGTGGCAGACGGGTCTACCACATATACGAGCCTGGTACGGGTTTGTGGCTGGTACCAGCGAAGGTACTCCGCGTACTCCGTGCTGTCGTACGGGCGGTCCTCCTCCACGCGGTCGTCGAGCGCACCCTCCCACTGCTCGACCCAGGGATGCATCTTCAACGACCAGTCCGTCCCTCTTTTCACTCCCTTCGCGCTGTGCCTGCGTATAGAACCATTACATAATGTGAGATACTTGCGAACACAGTAGTAAGTATGTACATATTTACCACAAACGATCACTCACCCGTGCACGTGCCGCGGAAGCGATGGTCCGACTGGTACAGGAACCGACTGCCGTAGCCCGAACTGCCGCATCACCCGCTGGGGTGCGTAGTCCTCCACGTAGATGAGGTACACGAGCTTCCGGCGGGTGAGCCAGAAAGCTCTGTAACGCCAGCAAAGTGAGGACAGACCGGCAGGAGCACGGGCCTGCACTTCCGTATCAGCGTACGGCTCCCAGCGCACGTCGTCGGATGTGATGCGGTCGAGCTGCTCCAGAAAGACCCGGTACGCCCGCGTGACCTGCACGTGCGCGAACTGTACCTGCAAGAAAGACAAGTTGTTTAGATTGACGATCGTCAGTACGAAAGAAATAGTAGACTGTGATAACACTTACTCGCCGACGGCACCAGATAGAACCCATCGTCGGCCGGTCGACGTCTCCCCCTCCCCCTGGATACATCTCGGGCCCGTACGGACCCATGTCGTCAAGCACAGGTCGTCCGACGCTTAAGCGCTCGAACGACCACAACTGCAGTAGAAGGGGACAGCCCGTGAGGATCGAGTTTGCCTTGACCCTCGTGCACGCATCGCACAGCGCGCGGTACGTCGCGGCAAGTACGGCCGATCCCCAGCTGACCTGGTGGGGCTCGCCGTCAGCGATCGCCCTCGCATAAGCGATGAGGCGCGCATCCACCGAGTTGCCGTGGCTGGTGGTGAAAAGCACCCAACCAAACAACCACAGCACGTACGCCTCCAGGTGCCGCGAGACTGCGATCGTGCGCTCGCGGAACCATGCGCTCCCACGAATGCAAAAAGTTGTTATTAGTACGTAATACCACAAATAAGAGCTTCGAAGACACGATCGATTTTATATACCACGTACCCGGTACTGTCTGAGCCACCTCAGTGTCGGCCCATGGGTCTGGTCCTCTCCGAACACGTGGTGGTCATCGGCCGGTGGAACGACACCCTGGAATCTGGCGAGCAGGTCAGCGCGCCAGTGGGCCGGGGCCTCCGGTAGGAAGGCAGCGTCTCCCGCGATCGGAAGCCCAAGGAGCAGGGACACATCCTGCAAGGTCGGCGTCATCTCCCCGAATGGGAGGTGGAAAGTGTGCGTCTCGGGCCGCCAACGGTCCACCAAAGCCGTCAGCAGGGAACGGTCGAACGGAAAGCGTCGTGATCGCTCCCCGCCCGCCTCGTCCCCGCCCTCGTCCCCGCCAGCGGCGCCAGCGCCTCCATCCTCGTCCGTGGCCTGCACCATCCGGGCAAGAGGGAGTAGCCCGGCATCCCGCAGCCTGCAAACAAAGTGAAGGTCAGCACGGAACGAACTTACGGTCGCACTAAACGCTGGAGTAGTGCAAACCTGGCGGTCCAACGAGGGTCGAGTCCCCAGGCCACGCGAGGTGTGCGTGTCCGGACCACTCCCAGCTGAGGCGGGTCGTCCGTGCTCCCCGGTGGCGGGACTAGACGGGAAGCGCGATGAGAGCGGTCCACGTGCTCGTCCAACAATACAACCGCCACTCCGAGTCACGTCCAGCACGAGCCATACCTGGAAAATTTGTACAATAATTTCAACATTCAATGTTCTACATCTAAATTTCAACACTACATTTTCTATATCTAAATTTGTACAATAATTTCAACATTACATTTTCTACATGTAAATTTCAACACTAAATTTTCTACATCTAAATTTGTACAATAATTGCAAAATTAAATTTTGTACATGTACATTTAAATACTATTTTTTGTACAATAATGCATTATAAATGGTATACACAATTTAGTTTACACATTTTGTAAACTAAATTTCTAAACTATATTTACTAAACAAAATTTGAAAATTAAATTTGTAAACTAAATTTCTAAACTACATTTTCTAAACTATATTTCTAAACTAATTTTCTAGACTACATTTTCTAAACTAATTTTCTAAACTATATTTCTAAACTAATTTTCTATACTACATTTTGTAAACTAATTTTCTAGACTATATTTTCTAAACTAATTTTCTAGACTATATTTTCTAAACTAATTTTCTAGACTATATTTTCTAAACTATTTTTCTACACTAACAAAAATATAACACAAAAACTTACCCAAAAACGCGCACTCCTTCTCCTCCCCTTCTCTTCTCCCCTTCTCTTCTCCTCTCCCTCTCCTCTTTCCTCTCTCTCTCTCGCCGCCGAACGGAAGAACGATCCAAGATCGCGTCGTCGCTTTATATCCACCTTTCGCCGCCCAACCGTTGGGCGATTGAATTACGCCACCGAACGGTTCGGCGACTACATTGAAGGTGCCCAACGGTTGGCGATTAGAATTAATCGCCCAACCGTTCAGACTCTCCATTGTCGCGATGCGGTTTGGCGAAGTCTCCGATCGCCCAACCATTAGGCGACTGGAGCCTATTTTTGCAAAAAATTTTCCCGCGGGTATATTTTGTAATTTCGAATAAAAAATGGATTATCCGTACAAAAAAATTCGGAAGTCCAACACTAAAACGCCCATAACTTTCACAAACGAAATCCGATTTAGGCGTTCTTGGACTTGTTGGAAAGATAATTCGAAACTCCATACAATGAATAAGGTGCCAGTCACAGAATCCTCATGGTCACGTCACAAGTTGAGAGAGAATCCGTTGGTAGCAGTTTAGATATTTCATTTTTAATTCGTATTGGAGTTTGTTTCGGCCTTAGGCCAGGTTGTGCGTGAGTTTTAGTCAAGACCGTACATTGTGCACCAATATAAGGCCAGGGCCTTAGCCCCATTGTAACTTAGGCTATGAATTGAGAAATAGAAACCAGAAAATCACCATGGTTTAGTGGCCATTGTTTGCTTATTCTTGAGATTTCCATCGAGGAATTGCTCTTGGTGTGTTGAATCCAATTGTGGTGTTGGATTCTACTCATTGAAACTTCGGTTTCTCTACCCTTTGTTCACGTGCTGTGATGTGTGTGGGAGAAAGCTTATCTTGAAGGTGTATGCTATTCTTAGGTTTGTAAGAACCTTAGAACAAGGAGGGCATCCAACAAGCGCATCGTGAAATATCAGGGCCAAAACAACGTGGTTCAGCTAGCTGGCTAGGTGGATCCGAATTAGTCGCCGACCGCCCTCTGATCTTCCTCGAGCCCCGCGCCAGGTGGGAATCAAATCCCCATTGCCCCCTCTTGCTCTTGCGCTAGAGCTCCAACGACCCTCAGGTCCTGAGCGCTGCCCCGGCCGGCCAGGCCAAGTCAGCGCCCGAGCCCACGTGGCAGCCGACGTGGACGCCATCTGGGAGGCATGCCAGCCCTAGCCGCCCATGCCAGCCGATGTGCCACCTCAGCCGCCTCTTCGGTCCATGGACCCAATTCACCATAGACCCAGGCCCACCTATCAGTGAAATAAACCCTTTTTGTAACACCCCAGCCAAACAATGACCTGGAATGCTACTAAACTAACAACATATTAAAGAAGAACCTATATTCACCTTACAAAATTTCAGCAGAACCTCCTTTGTTTAATGAGAAAATCAAAGGTTTCAACATGCATAAACAAATGATCTGAATAATAGAAAACATTAAATATCCAATTCTAAACAAACTGAATTATGTTTGCCATCACAATCTCAACCACAATACTTAAATAAGAACGTAAACAATGTAATAGTTCTAAACCTTTATTACATTCTAAACATGGTGATCTTTAATCAGTTACCACTTAAGCTATTCAACCAATAATGATTAAGGTTCTTTATTTCTTCCAAGGTGAATGGACCGTGCAAGTGCAACAAAGCTAGTCCATCTCTATCCCATGCATGCCGGTCTCATGTAGGTACCTAAAAAAACAAACAACAACCACAACAACAAACAAGTGTGAGTTCAACGACTCAGCAAATATAAATAGTGGCAACGAGAGTAAAAGTGAATATCACTTCACAAATTCATCCATCAATCATATGAATAAACATGCTATGCAATATGATCAAAAATCTCTTTATCTCTTCTCTTGCGCATTTTACCGGTAATGCGGAGTGTGCATCCGTCAATGCACACCCATGCCTGTACCCTCCGCACAGGACCAATTGCCCATACTCCTCAAGTATGGGGACCTTTAGCCCGTCATGACAACAACATGTCGGGGACCTCGGCGCTTGGTCATCTCGTGACCAAGACTTCAATAAATCAACATGATGCACAAATGTGAATGTCTTAACAAATAAAACTTGCATTCACAACAACTATGCATCATAAATTCTCAGGAACTCTTTCAATTGCAATCTACCATAAACAATATCAACATATCATTATAATGATAAAGATCACATATTCTCAAAGCATGGAACAACCATCTTCATAGCAACAATCATCAACAATCCACACTATAAAATTTAAACCATCATTATACTTGCCTTAACCACGAGAAAATGGGGAATGATCAGAAGGCACGGCCCCTGGAATCCTTCCTCCTCCTGAATAATAATTATAATGATTGCTAAGACAACAGCAGAAAGTTTTTAGATTAAATAAAAGCACCCCCAAACTAACCCAACGTGTTTAGCTTGAACCAAAACCCCAAATCCTTTCGGCATCCTGTCCCCCTCCACGGACAGCCAACTTCAACAATTCATATCTATTGGTACAGAAGTCCGAATGGGGCGTTCTCAGACTTTCTGGAAAGATAATTAAATTATCTAACTAAACCTAGTTGGTGAGCCTTTCTGATTCGGCCATATTCTACCCGCACCAACTGGTTTTCTTAAAACGTCAAATTCTCGTCAGGCTCTCTGGACCGAGCACTAAAAATATTATACCTTTCTGTACGAGTGTTAGAATCACGATTTCTTGGACTTCCTGGAAAGCTAAGACAATTAACTACAACTTTCATTATACTGAGGTTCTCTAATTCTCCCAATTTCTAATCGCAAAACTCGATCTCCCAAAACCTGACGGAAAACCCACCGATCCGCAGAACAGTTCCGCTAATAAAATCATAACTTCTGATACAGAGATCCAAATGACGCGTTCTAGCACTTCATGGAAAGATAATGACATCCTCTACAACTCTCTAGGCAAAGTCCAGACCTAAATCCCCACGAATCTTCCCCAAAACAGCCGACTAACCCGATCTGTTCTAGCAGTCCAGAATACCGACATTGATTACGCAATAGAATATACATCTATTAGGGGAAGAACAGGGATTACCCTTGGCGAATTGCTGTAGAAATACCACGTACACTCCACGAATTCCTCCTCTCCTTCTTTTCCTCTTTCCCCTTCTTCTTCTTCCCTTCCTCCGAACCCAATCGCCTAGCTGCGCCTTAATCCTTTCCCCCGATCATTCGGCAACAATTGGAGGTCTTGATCACCGGCAATGGACGAGAGGGGAGGAGGAGTCGCTGCTGGACGGCGCGAGGCAGAGGGGAGGGGGCGCACCACAGAGGGGGCGGCACAAGGGAGGGAGGGGGCGCACAAGGGGAGAGGGGGGTGGCGGCTAGGGTTAGAGGGGAGGTGGCGCCTCCCCCCCTTAGGCCGAAATCCACCTGGGCCAAAGCCCAGGCCCAGGTTGCAATAAAAATTCAGAAATTCCCCCCTAAAACTGATATTTTACTTTTCCCTTTAAGGTCCTTCTTCCCGATTAATTGATTAACAGTTGAAACTCTTCCGGGATATTACACTTTTCTTGTTGAAAAATAATTCGGCCGGAAATTCATTTCTTTTGCTAACGTCACCTTGATGTCATAAATTCCTTGTTCCACAGAAAAATAATTCCACCAAAAATCAATTCCTTGCTGACATCATAATATTGATTTTACAATAGGAAAATAATTCTAAAATTTTAGTTTATATTTTTCCTTGATTTCAAACTTCCAAAAGCCCGTTCTCCTTCATCCTAGCTTCGATTGAGCCCATTCAAATTTCTAAATTCATCAAAAATTCCAAAATATCCATTTATGCCATCCTTTTGAATATTTTAAGTTTGGTTGGTAGTCCCAAAATTTAAATTCCAAATTCCAATACCGGTTCATTTTCAAACCCTCAGTTCCATTCAAAATTTTCAGTTCACTTCTAAAATTCAAATTCAAACCTTGCAAAAGTTCAAAATTTTCTTCTTTCTTCCCTTGCTATGGATCTCCACCAAGAAACACTCTTGACCGCAACCTCGCACTACTGCAGAAGCATCTTTTGACCACCTTGGTCGGATACGACCATTCTGGTCGGGTTTCGACTGCTCTGGTCATATACGACCACTGCCATCAGTCTTTATGACCATAGTCGGTTTTCAACCACAGCAGCCGATCAATCACTTCAACCCTTTCGACTACCCTTTTCGACCACATATGTAAATCCGACCACGTTCTGTCATCTGATCTCAGCTGTTCGACCACATATGTAAATCCGACCACGTTCTGTCATCTGATCTCAGCTGTTCGACCACTTCAGCCATTGACACACATTAAACTATGCAAGCCTTCTGACCACCAAGCTTCGATCACTCAGCTTTTTGACTACTCTTGACCGACCACTCTCTTGCTTTCGACCACAGCTGTTTTTGACCATAACTGGTTTTGACCGCAGTTGTTTTCAACTACTTCAATTCTTTTGATCACCTCTAACCTTTTCGACAACCCCTAACCATTTTGACCACCTCTAATCCTTTCGACCACCCCATCCGATCATTTTATAGAGCTTTCAACCATCGACCATTGAAGAACTTCCATCCGTCCGACCACTCTAAAAGCTTGTCCGACCACTAGAACTTTTTCTATCACTATTGCATTTCCAGCTACTATAACTTTCGACTATGGTAGCTTTCGACCAAGGTGAAATTTCCACTTCCCTTTGGATTCAAACTTCCAGAAGCCTGTATTTCTTTATCCTCACTCCAATTGAACCCGTTCAAGTTTCTAAATTCTTCTAAAAACTTAAACTACCCATTTCTAGCCTCTTTTTGAATTTTTGAATTTCATTTGATTTTTTTTCTTTTGCATTGGTTCTTCGTGTGTAGATTACGACGAATCCGGAGAGTTCGATTTCGACGATTCGCAGCATCAAGTCTTCGAGCAAGGCAAGTTACACCTTTGATCATGTTGCTCCTAGTAATTTAAATTATTATGTTGTTTTAAATTATTATGCATGCGTACTTTTATTCAAATTAGTTCAAATCTAATTTAAACTTTAGTTACACCAAATTCCTTTGTATATGGCCAAATTTGACATTGAACATCAACATGCCTTGTCACCTTAAGTAAAACTCTAGTTAATACACTAGTATGGACTAAAGAAATTTCGTATAAAATGCTTAGACCTACTTAGAAATAAATTTTTATTTTGGGATAACTTTTTCACATAAAATGACAAGCTTTTGAAATATACTCTTAACTTTGGTGAGTCAAGAAGGATTATGAAATGTTTCCAAATAAAATATAAAACTTGGTTTAGACTTAGGCAAATGGTTAGGTGATGGGTGCTTGCTGGCATGCATTGTTGTTTCGTGACACAATATTGATTGTGTGGCACAAAAGTTATGTGGTTGGTGCTTAAGTCAGTTAAGGACCGATCTGTGAGCTACTGCTATAAAGCCCTTTCGTACTACCACAAGACTGGTATGGGACAATCCTGGCTAATTAATTTGCAGGTCCCAACCTAAGTCTCGTTGTAGGTTGAAAGTGAGCGTGGCGTAGGCCATGAGAAGTCTCACTCGGCTCAAGAGGAGGTCCCGGTCTGGTGGATTCCTCACTTGGCTTGGCTAGGTTAAAGGATTTACATTGTAAAGGCCTTGTCATGATCTCCTCGCCGCACACCAAAGAAAGTGTGCTTATCCGATGGCAATATGGGATAATCATGTCTTGTGGGTAAAGCTGTACAACCTCTACAGAGTGTATAATCTATCCTGGATAGCCATGCCTATGGTCATGGGCAAGCTGAGTAAGGTTTTTCATGGATTAGACTTTGTGTTTCAAAATGGTTTTATAAAATGCTTATGGATGGATGTAATCCATATGAGATCTTTTTGAGTAAAGATGGTCTAGGTGGGATACCTGTGGATAGGTTAGTGTTTGGTTGAAGCCTACACTAACGATATTATTTTGTTAAAATCTTGTTTCTATCTATTGTATCAAATTCAGCTTTTGAATCTATTTGCAATATTTACTTCAATTATGCTTTTCACTCAATTAATATTACTATGCCTTCCTTTGTCAATCCTTATGCATGTATTAACTCTATTAAACCTCCTAGCGTAACTTGTGGAGTACTTCATGTGCTCATGTTGCTCAATTCATCATTTTTCAGAGGGCGACTTCGACTTCAGTGAGGATCAGAATGAATAGGTCGCGTCTTACTGTCGTTTGCCCGTGGGCAAGCTCAGTGGGCTTCTTTCGCTTCGGTTTTATCTTCCACTGCTTATATTTAATTTTGGTTTATGGACTATTGATGTAAATTTTGGCCATCAGGCCCATATTCAGTTAAATAAAGTTGGTCATTATGCATGATATTTGTCTTTGTTATCCACTGTGAGCACTAGCTGATCCTGAACTAGTGCGATTAACACAGAGGGTTTCGGAGTTGTTACTCCGGGATCCAACAAAAATTCAAATTTTGAATTACTTTTAACATTTGAAGCATGTTTAGCATTGTTATTATTCCTTTCTATGTTTTCTGTATTTATTTACTATTTTGATTAATCATAATTGTTTAAATTGCCTTTAATCGCTGAAATCAACAGTAAAATTATAGAAAATGCATAACAATTCTGAAGCATTACGAGAATCATTTTTGTACCATTGTCCAATTTATTTTATGCAAATTTATCTGCAGTAAATTTATACATTTCTTTCATGCATGTGTAGATGACAGGCATCACGAACCGGGAGTTCGAAGAGTTGGCCCAGTATGGCCAAAATACTTGATGTGGGCTTCTGATGTCGAGATCGTACTTGGAGCCAGGAAGCTCCACACTGCTATCGGGATTGGTGCACCACAGGATCCAAATCTACATCTGAGGAGAATGATCAGGCACTTCACTTCCTCAGGCACCACCTCTGTCTTACTCTCAAGAATGAGTACATGGCAGAGAAGAGCACGCTAGCATTGTGGATTGCACTCAAGAAGCGGTTCGAGAAGCTAAAGTACACCATTCTTCCTCAGGTAGAGCAAGAGTGGATTCAACTGAGGTTGCTGATTTCAAAACGGTCGGGGAGTACAACTCTACTCTGCACAGAATTTGTACAATTTTCAATTTTGTGGCAGGCAGATCACAGATGAGCAGAAGATTGAGAAGACCCTCTCCACCTTCCACCCCAATGCAGTGCAGTCTGCGCTCAATTATCATCAAGACTGCTACAAGGGGTACGCTGAATTGATTGATATTATGTAGAATGCAAAGGTTCAGGATGAATTTCTCCACACGAACTTTATCACACAGCCACCTTGGAGCTCCGCTGGCCGTGAGGCCAACGCTGGGATCTACAAGAAGCCTATAATGAAGAAAAGGGGAAGGAAGGGTAAGCCCGCAGCCTAGAAAGGCAAGTCAAATGCTCCATAGGAGACTAAGGCCAGCAAACCAAAGTGGGACGAAAGGCCCTATGGTCAGCAAGACCAAACTTGCTACAAGTGTGGCAAGTGGGGGGCACTGGTCGCAGTTTTGTAAAGAGCTCGTCAATGCCTTTCAGGCCAAGAAGAAGGGTGGCAAAGAGCAGCATGAAACCCACTTTGCCTTTGTTGAGGGGAAGAGTTCTCAATAGCTTCCTTCACCAATGGAGATTGACTCCACTCCTACAGTAGCACCCCCTCTTGACATTATAGCTGCCACCGCCATGATTTCCCAAGAAGAGCATCTCACCCCTAAGAAGATCGCAGCCAAAGTTTCTGATTTTTAGCATACTCAGTCTAATGTACATAATGCATCTAGACTTTAATTGTTATTTATTTAATGTGTGGAAGGAATAAGCTAGATTTTTCATTGTTGGTACTCAAACAATTTATTTTTCTCGGATGGTTGGATGATATTGAA
The DNA here is from genome assembly GCA_036346575.1 of Dendrocalamus sinicus. Taxonomy (NCBI): domain Eukaryota; kingdom Viridiplantae; phylum Streptophyta; class Magnoliopsida; order Poales; family Poaceae; genus Dendrocalamus; species Dendrocalamus sinicus. The sequence goes on along the minus strand of CM070674.1, from coordinate 8,012,180 downwards.
TAATTTATTCATTTAGTTAATAATGGCATGATATGTTCTGATATTTGAAGTATTTTATTTATGTAATTGCTTGTCTTCTACTATATATTAATAAAGTACTTTATATTAGAACGTGTGTGGCGCCCTATGGAGGAAGTGTGTTTAACTGGCAGCGGCACAACGAATATCATCTTGAGGGAGACAAAATTATTTCAGTCGATTAGCAAGAATGCTGGCAGCCTTACAACAACCGCCGGTAGCGATGCTTGTATAGTAGGCTCAGGAAGAGCCATAATTATACTCCCAATGGGCACAATTTTGGTCATTCAAGAAGCCTTATTGTACCAGAATCGACTAGAACTCTCCTAAGTTTCAAGGATATTCGCGCTAATGGTTTCCATGTTGAGACTGAAGAAGAGTATGGTAAGGAATACCTGCTTATTACGAAGCCTGAGGTAAATGGGAAAAGGGTATTAGAAAGACTTCCTTTATTTGAGACTGGGCTATACTACACTAATATTAAGGCACCCACAGCCTATACTGCCCTGAAAATAATATTTATAAGTTCTGAACTCTTCTATCTCTGGCATGATAGATTAGGTCACCCAGGTCTTAGGATGATGAGAAATATAATTAACAATTCACAGAGACATAATATCGATGTAAAGAAGTTTTTGAATTAAGAAGATTTTGTGTTCCCTGCATGTGCCACCGGGAAATTAATTACTAGACCTTCTGCTTTGAAAGTGAAGGATGAAGTCCCTGCATTCCTGGAGCGCATCCAAGGAGATATTTGCGTACCTATACAGCCCCTGTCAGGGCCATTTAAATATTTTATGGTCATCATCGATGCTTCCTCAAAATGGTTATACGTATGTTTATTATCTATGAGAAATCATGCTTTCGCAAAGCTAATTTAACAGATTGTTCAAATTAAGAATAATTTCCCTGATCATCACATAAAGTCCATCAGAATTGACAACGCCGGAGAATTTACTTCAAAGGCATTCGATGATTATTGCATGGCAATAGGCATTAAAGTTGAGCATTCTATACCGCATGTCCACACCCGAAATGGACTACCAGAGGCATTAATTAGGAGAATTAAATTTATTGCCCGACAACTTTTGCAAAATTGTAATTTACCATCTACATGTTGGGGACACACATTCCTTCATGCAGCAACTCTCATCAACTTTAGACTATCGGCATATAACATCCATTTACCAATGCAACTAGCACAAGGGTTAACACAAGAAATTTCTCATCTCTGGAGGTTTGGGTGCAAGGTTTATATATCTATACCCCCTTTACAACGTATAGCAATGGGCACTCTTCGAAAGTCTAGGATATACGTTGGTTATGAGACAGCATCCATAATCAGATATCTAGACCCCATGACATGAGATTTGCATACTGCTTGTTTCACTGATAGTATATTTGATGAGGATAGTTTCCCGACATTGGGTGGAGGAAATCAACCCCTTGATACAAAAATGTCAAGAAATTACGTGGCAAGCAACAAAAATCCATGCACATGACCCACACACTAGTGAAGCAAATAGAGAAGTCCAGAAGATCATTGACCTACAACATTAGCAAACCAACTGCCGGATCACTTTAGTGATTTAAAAAGCATGACCAAGTCACATGTACCTGTACGCAATGCACCAGAGAGATTGAAATACCGAAGAAAGCTGAAGGTATCCCTAATCCCGTTCAGAGGCCTTAGAATAAAAGGACGAGAACTCCGGCCCCTTGAATCCCAAGTAACTAGAGATGCCTAGTGAAAAAGAATAAGGACTTGACACAGCCAATCATTGAAGTTCCCCAGAACCAGAAGGGGAGCCAGTTGAGACCTGGCACCAGTATGGCACCTTCAGAAAAGGGCATACCGGATCTAAACATTCCCATAGAGGGAGAAATCAGCATACATCGGAGCTGAAAAACTAAAGAAACTTGCCCCAACAACTAGGAGTGGTGAGCAAGTAGAACCACTAGAAGAACCAACCCATGATGAAATAGCTATAAACTATGTGTGCAAGGGAGAATCTATGAACAGGACAACAGCCAATGTTGATATTTATTTTGCAAAGAAAATTGCCACAATCATCGATCTTGATCCAAAGCCTGCATCGCTCGCTGAATGTAAGAAAAGATTAGATTAGGAGGATTGGAAAAGGGCAATAGAAACTAAATTATTATTCTGAACAAAAGAGAAGTGTTTGGGCTTGTAAACCGCACACCTCCCCATGTGCACCCCGTAGGGCATAAATGGGTATTTGTTCAAAAGAGAAATAAAACAAATAAAGTTGTAAGATATAAAGCAAGGCTTGTTGCACATGGTTTCACTCAACGATAAGGAGTCAATTATGAAGAAACCTATTCCCTGGTCATGAGTGGTATTACCTTTAGATATTTAATCTCAAGGGTAGTAAACCTAAATTTATAAATGAAATTGATGGATATGGTAACTGCATACCTTTACGGAGACTTGGATTCGGACATTTATATGAAGGTGCCTGAAGGTATCCCTATCCCGAACCAAGATAGAGCAAATAGAGGCCTGTACAGTGTGAAACTTAAAAAATCATTGTATGGACTTAAGCAATCAGGCAGGATGTGGTCTAATCGCTTAAGCAACTTTCTATACAAGGAAGGCTACACGAACAATGAGGATTGTCCGTATGTATTTATACGATGATCTCAGAATGGATTTTGTATAATCTCAGTGTATGTAGATGATCTGAATATCATCGGAACTTTGGAAGATATAAAGGAGGCGAGTTCTTACCTGGAGTCAGAATTCGAAATGAAAGATTTGGGTAAAACTAAATATTGCTTAGGATTGCAGCTTGATCATGTCCCAGAATGAATATTAGTACATCAATCCGTATACACCCAAACGATGTTAGAAAGGTTTGGCTTTGAAAAGGCATACCCTTCGAAGGTACTGATGGTCGGGAGATCTTTACAGCAAAATAAGGATCCGTACAGACTTAGAGAAGAGGGGGAGGAAGTCCTGGGACCAGAATTCTCGTACTTAAGCGTAATATGAGCACTTATGTATTTAGCAAACTGCATTAGACCGGACATTGCATTTGCCTTAAACCTATTAGCAAGATATAGTGCAGAACCTACCAAAAGGCATTCGTAGGGAATAAAGGACATTTTTCGATACATCCAAGGAAGCAAAGATTTTGGACTATTCTACAAAAAGAACCAAGACTTGAATATTACTGGCTATACAGATGTCGGGTACCTGTCAAACCCGCATACAGTTAGGTCGCAGACAGGCTATGTATTCCTATGTGGTGGAACTGCAATTTCATAAAAATCGTCTAAACAAAGTCTTGTATCAACTTCGACGAACCACTCAAAAATCATAGCGCTGTATGAGGCCGCACGAGAATGTGTTTGGCTTCAACAAATGGTTCATCACATCCAGCAGTCATGTGGATTGGACATTATACAAGCTCTCCACAATTATCTATGAAGATAATACAGCTTGTGTTGTACAAGTACAGATGAGGTACGTGAAGAGTCATCTTACAAAGCATATCTATCATAAGTTCTTCTATGCTCATTAATTGCAAAACATGGACGAAATTAAGATACTGCATACTAAGTCATATGAAAATCTTGTAGATTTAGGGCCTGTTCTTTTTGGCTGAAACTTATAGCTTTTGGCTGCGATTTGTGGCTTTTGGGCTGTTTGTATGAGAGATTATAGAGTAACAGAAACTCACGTGCGGTTTTTGCCGATATAAATGAAGTCGGTACAGTATGTACTACAATTAACTAGTCGACCCTATCTTAAAAGATACTCCGTTTAAAAGCTAGTTACTGTAAAAAAAGCCGAAAAGCAGCTTTTAGAAGCTGAAAAGAATAGGGCCTTATTCACTAAGTCACTTCTAGCATTTAATTTTGAAAGATGTGTATGAGGAATTGGAATGATGAGACTTAGAGAAATGCAGAATTAAGGGGGAGACTCTTTTCGAGCTCACTGTTAAATCTTGATCATGAATATCGAGTACCCAAACAATAAATCTTGTAAATTAAATGAAATTAGGTGGATTATACTCTTTTTCCCTTGACGAGTTTTCCTGAAATTTTTCGGCCATGGTTTTTAATGGGGCAATTTTTGCAACACAACATTACATGTATCATGTACTCTTTCTCTAAATTTTTTCCACTAGGTTTTTTATAGAGTTTATGAGGCATGATCATGTCAGATGAGTGCCCAAGGAGTGTTGAGAAACCTAGGCCTGGGCCCCCTGCGCTATTGCCTCCCTTAGCGCCGGCCAGCTAGCGGTAGCCCGGCCACGGCTCTGACCTCCACCGCGAAGATCCTTCTCAGCTCCCCACCGCCACCTTGAGTCCTGACATCAAGTCCCACGACACAGAGTGAGTATGAGCTATCCTCTTCTTTTATTGCTCTGGCTGTCCCTATGATATGAGATGAATTTTTCTTGATGAAAACATGCAGTCATATCTTATTGAGCCTAGACGAGCTTTGTCGAGCTAAGCTTGAGCTTCGCCCGAGCTGAGCTCAAAGCTCGACCACCAACTTAGGCTCGCTTCAGCTCAGCTCGAGCTTCTATCGAGCTCGGCTCATTTACATCCAAAGGTTGATAGCAACTACCAATAGGGCGTCTAAGAACTCGTGACATCTTTATATCCCAACAATTTAGTGGATGAATTTGGTACACTCCTATTTTACAATTTTGTTCTTAGAGCGGCTTTAATGTCACCTGGCACATGGTTTCAGCAACCCACTCCACCCCATTTTAATTACTCTCTATATTAAGGGTGGATTCTTTTGGGCTGATGGTTTATGATTTATTGCTTAAATATTTAAATTCTCGCTGTTCGTGAGGGGTGGTACGTACAGAAAAATAGTCGCATGCGAATTTAGCTGGTACAGTTGAACTCAGTACACTTTTTTATTACAATCTTCCTATTGATCCCGTCTTGAATAAATACATTGTTTAAAAGCTAGCTACTGTATAGACAATACGAGCATACACCAACAAAAAGCTGGTTCAAACCCAGCCTAAGTACATGGAGGACATATGGAAAATTGACTCAATAGAAGCTCAAATAGGGAAATTTAGCTAAATTATCGTAACCGTCCTCAACTGTGATATAACATCCAATTTACAAGAAATAATGCCACATAACAGTGCTGTCGTAGCTGAAACACATAAACCATTGTGTTTGTCTCTTTGTTCACAATAAAAGTTCAAGTCTACGATACACACACATCAAGGAGATATAAAATCGAGAGAGGTTTTAAACCTTACCCAATAGCCATCCTTGTTAAATCAAATGCTCTACTCTCAACTTATATGAGGTGGAAAAATCGCAATTAATACAGTCTTGATTTTATCAATGAATATATATTAACTAGGAAAGTAACTTGGTGCTAATGTTAATTCAAGTGATTACAGACCTACTAGAAAAACTTCAAAGATTATGTAGTCATGTTAGAAACTTCAAGGCATCGCAGTTTGCACCACATCATAAGCACATCAAGGCACCAAGCCAATAAGCCAACGATGCAGAACATTCTGATCATAGGTAGGGTCTATGTTACCCGGATACCCTGATACAGATACGCGATACCGACTCGCCATTTTCCAAAAACATTGATATGCGATATATATCGCCATTTTCCCAAAAACATATATATATATATATATATATATATATATATATATATATATATATATATATATATATATATATATATATATATATATACGACAGTGTTTCATGCACCATGGTGCCTAGGCACCAATATCAATACCCGTTGATTTGCTTGAGATTATAACGTTTGATGTGGGTATCTTCATATACCCATAAAAAGTATATTTGAGATGTCAAACTCGAAAAATTTAAATTTAACTTCAGTTTAATTAGTTTGAACTATTTTTATGGTATATACTCATCTGTAGTTGCATTGAACTCAAAAGTAGTTCAAACTAGTTTGAACTGAGTTCAAAACTAACTTACCATAAATATATCAAGGGTATAAAACATTTTCATACCCAAACCCAAAAAATTATCAATCATACACGTGTATCGGATGTTGGTGCCTAGGCACCATGGTGCATTATGTAATTTTCCTATATATATATATATATATATATATATATATATATATATATATATATATATATATATATATATATATATATATATATATATATATATATATATATATATATATATATATATATCGTGTTTTTGGGAAAATAACAGACTAATAGTTATACCACGTTGTACATAATCTGATAATCATGGAGTACACAAGTCCAAAAGACACAACTAGTGCAAGCATTCAAGTTCAACAGACCATAACTATTACATAATCAGAACACAATGGATCCCCTTTCTTTAGTCACCACTCATCAATAACGAGCATGATGCTAGAAACAAAAGCTACACTCAAGGCAATTCATTCCCCTTTTATATCAATGATGATAAATCTAGCAATATGAAATTCTAAATTAATACTAGACCATTTAGGAAAATATGACATATGACAACAAATTTATTTGTCCAATAATTGATGGTTTTTGGATCTTGAATCAATGTGCATCAGTGTTCTCAGTTCTCTACTCAAGCCATCAGGTACAATAACACAAGACAGGTTTTAGCATTGACCTCTTGCAACGCAACTTGCCTTTGAGTCGAAGTCAGTGATCCCTCTAACCTGAAAATTTATCAAGAGGAAAAACTTTAATTACAAGTCTGCACTCTAAATCTTCAACATAGAGAGGAGAGACGGTGGGGAGACGGCGGGGAGGCAGCAGGAGTGGAGGCAGCGGCAAGGCGGCGGGCGTGGAGATGGCGGGGAGGCGCCAGGCGTGGAGGTGGCGGGGAGGGAGCAGGCCACGCCCGCCGTCTGGATCTGAGATGGCGGAGAGGCGGCGGGTGTGGAGACGGTGAGCATGGAGACGACGGGAAGGCGGTGGGGAGACGGCGAGCGTGGAGGCGGCAGCAAGACGGTGGGGAGGCATCAACTGGATCTGAGACGGAGGGGAGGCGGCGCGAAGGAAGCGGGCATGGAGGCGCCGACTAGATCTGAGACGGTGGGGAGGCGGCGAGCAGGGAGACGGCGAGCGGAGGAGCCAGGCGAGGCGACGGGCGAGCCGAGGAGCCGGGCGAGGCGGCGGGGGAGTAGAGGCGCCGGGCGAGCGGAGGAGCCAGGCAAGGCGGCGGGGGCGAGCGGAGGCGGCGTAGAAGCGGCGGTCGTGGAGGCGAGCCGAGTCAGCGGCATTGGTTTTTTCGTGCAGGCGGCAGGGTGGGGGGAATAGATCGGATCTGGGGTTGTGGGGGGTGGGGTGGGGAATATTAGGTTACAAGTATCAGAGAAGTATCGAAGCAGTATCGGAGAAGTATCAGGAATTATTTTCTTTATTTGAATAATCAGTAAATCAGGATACGTATCCTGGCGTATCGGGGCAGTATCCGTATCCGGTACAGTATCCGATACCGGTACGCGACTTTTGTGAAGTATCCGCGCAACATAGGGTAGGGTAAGCATAGAGAGCAACTAGAGTATAAAGGATATCAGAACAACACAAAAAAAAAAGCAGCAGCAGCAGCAGTAGGCCTATTTCCAGGTATCCTTCTCACCGCAGAGGTTGATTTCAGAAGTAGTCCATCATAGCATGCAGCCATCCTTTCCTGGAGGCCATCCCAAAGATATGAAATGCAGCACAGAATCCTGCCACATACAAAACGATAGCAATTGAGTCTGTCATAAGCCAAAATATAGATGTCTTTTCTTAGAATTGTATGGAACAAGAGGAGATCTTGAAGGCCAAGGATGTTGTAGGCGATCGTTTCAGAAATTAACTTGTATTGGTACTATATATTCATGAGTAGTAGTAGGCATTTCAAAGTGATCATTAGCACTCAGAAGTTTTGGGCTTCATTTTAGCAACTTCCTGAATAAGTGAATCATTAGTTGTGTGGTATACCCTGGATTACAACGAAAGAAAACCCGGTTTCAGTTCCATCATTAGTTGTGTGGTATATATTACTGCTTATGTCAAGGGGAAAACACTACATAAGTACATATAACACAGCATCCATATCAATTAATCTGCCAAATTTGTTCTCTGGGGACATTATCTGTTCCTCCTTTTCGTTCTTTTTTTTGGGACTCAACACCATCTGCTCCTTTGTTTTTTTGCCTCGAAGCTTTAGACATTTTCTCTCCATCCAAATGTGCCAAAGGATAATAACAGGTGACTGGAGTCCTGGATCTTTATCCTACAAAGATCAAAATTCAAAACATATTGTCATTTATCTTTGTAAAAAAGAAAGAGGTTGCGACAGAAGAGCAAATATTTTCTAGGTAGGTCGAGTGGCAATCAAAAATTGGTCAGATAGTGTATATTTTCTGTGATGATTAGGCCACGCATGCTCATGACACAAAACAGAGGAAGTGATTATGGGCTGTACTTTTGTGGCTGCGGCTTTTGGCTTTTGGCTGCGGCTTGTGACTTTTGGCTGTTCGTTTGAGAGATTACAGAGTAACTGAAATTCATGTGCGGCTTTTGCCGATATAAATGAAGTCGGTACAGTATGCACTACAATTAACTATTACATGCTTATTCACACGGAAAGCAACTACTTGACTTCTCTTTGCAACTTGCAAAGGCACACAGCTTCTTATAATCTTACCCATGGCACACGTTCTCATTATTTATATCGACCTAATTACGACTCGACCTATGATGCAATGAAGGTCAGCATAGGTCATGCTGCAACTTCCATCGAGACTAATAGTAGGTTGATGCACCTTCTGATCGACATCTTAAAGTGATTTTCCATTCATTTCCTATTCCAGTGACCTTGACATCGAATTTTCAAAGCCATCCTAGTGAAAGTGAATTTGATAGCAGAAGAAACCTACCACCACATCTTGGTGAAAGTGACGGTCATATTGTTTTTTCTTTGTTCTCGAGGTAAAATTTCCATAGGAGATGAATAAAATTGATATATATGGTGCTAGCCTGAACGCATCCTCCTCGTCGAACTCTGAAATACACAGAGACTAATGGCTTCCGCTAGTTACCTGCTTCCCCTCTTCATACTAATACAACTCCACTCGCTAGTCGCATCCACTCCCCGTGGTAATGCCGCAGCATCTCTGTGCCATTCAGACCAGGCAGCAGCACTCCTCCAACTAAAGCAATCCTTCTTATTCGATTACTCCACCACGACCCTCCCGTCATGGCAAGCCGGCACCGACTGCTGCCGCTGGGAGGGCGTCGGCTGTGATGGCGCTTCCGGCCATGTCACTGTTCTCGACCTTAGTGGTTATGGCCTGTACAGCTACAGACTTGATGCTGCGCTGTTCAACCTCACCGCCCTCCGCCACCTTGACCTTAGCATGAATGACTTTGGAGGATCCCGCATTCCGGCCTTTGGTTTTGAGAGGCTCTCCATGCTCACCCACCTCAACCTTTCTTATTCAGGCTTCTACGGCCAGATTCCGATTGCCATTGGCAAACTCACGAGTCTCGTATCATTGGATCTCTCTTCGTATCATATTGATATCGATGTTGTTGAACAAGACCAGCTCTACGTTGTTTTTGACAGCTATAACTTTTTGCTGTTACAAGAGCCCAGTTTCAAGACCCTAGTGGCAAATCTTAGCAATTTGAGGGAGCTCTACCTCGACGGAGTGGATATATCTGATAGCGGAGAGGAGTGGTGCAATGGTCTAGATAAAGCTGTCCCTCGTCTTCAGGTTCTTAGCATGGCATTCTGCGAGCTGCATGGTCCTATCCATTCCTCCATGTCAAGTCTCCACTCCCTTACCATGATCAACCTCAACCGTAATGGGGGAATTTCTGGTGTGGTTCCTGAATTCTTTGCAGACTTTCACAATTTAAGTGTTCTTCAAATCGGCTATAATGATTTCAGTGGATGGTTTCCTCAGACAATCTTTCAACTCAAGAATCTAAGAGTGCTTGATGTGTCAGGAAATAATCAACTCTGTGGAAATTTACCAAAATTTCCAAATGGGTGTTCTTTGGAGACTTTGAATCTACGGTGGACTAATTTGTCCGGTGTCAAGCTGAGCTCTTTTAGCAACCTCATGTTTCTGAGGGAGCTTGGAATTGATGGAGGATCAATTTCTATGGAACCTCCCTATTTATTATTCAACAAGCTCAACTCTTTGCATAACTTGAAACTCTCTTTTACGAAATTTTCAGGGGAGTTAGGATCATTTTTCTCATGGATTAGTAACCTTAAGAACTTGACAAGCTTCAAACTCTCTGATTGCTATTCCTCCAAGACAATGTCCCCTTGGATTGGCAACCTCACGAACTTGAGAAGCTTGGACATCAGTGACTGCGGCTTCTTTGGGCAAATACCACCATCAATTGGTAATCTCAAGAAGCTGAGATCCTTGAGAATCTCTGATTGTGCCTTCTCAGCTGGGACAATACCATCTTCAATTGGCAATCTCAAGAAACTAAGAAGCTTGGAAATCTCTGATAGTCGTTTATCTGGTCTAATAACACCAGCAATTGGAGATCTCAACACATTGATGGTACTAGTATTAAGGGGTTGCAGCTTTTCTGGCAGAATACCAAGTACAATCGTAAACTTGACTCAACTGATCTATTTGGACCTTTCGCAGAATGACCTTACCGGTAAGATTCAATTCATAGCCCAAATGTTCACTCAAATCCTCTTGAGATAGGCATCAAATGAGGTGACAAATAGAACAAGAACTGACAACCAAAATGGACCCATGCATTTCATTGTCATGACTCAGAATAATATTTGTAATATTTGCTCCTAAGTTATATATTGAAGGGGAGTATATTAAGAAGCTGACTTTACAAACCCCAAGTAGGGCTTTCATCCTTCCCTAACAAAAGAGAATAGAGAACATCGATGGAGCAAAAATGTAACAAAAGAGAATACATATTGTGTAGAACGGTCTTATGAGAATATCATGCATATATTGAATGTACACAATTAATTTGTGATTCACTGCGTTCATATAGGAGTATTGATGATTCATCAACGTCAAGTGTTTTCTCTCCTGAATATATAATCAATTTGAGTTTTAAGGAGGGAGTAATTATAATTAATGAGCCAATTAAGGTGAGTTAACTCTAGCTAGGTCATTGGATGGGATGGATGGATGGTCAAGACGAGGGACGGCAGGACCAACTCTAAACATTGGTGTTAGATTCAACCAATCGAACGGTCATACATTATTCGGGAAAAATGGGCGTACTTAGCAAAGAACAAACCCTCCATTTCTGTAATATTATAGATATAGAAAACTTATAAATTTTTCGATATTAATTTTCATCCAAATGAAATTTATTAAGAACCATAAGTATTGACTAAAAATGGTACATAGTCCCCAATGCAAATTTTAGTCAACATGGCATTGAAAATAGATGTCCATTACCTCCCCAACATGAAAAAGGGACAGCAGCTCCAAGGCTGTAGATCTCTCCTTTATGAACAAGGATTCTGATTTTGTTTTTGAAGAATATGATTCCTTTTTTAATATTTTAATTGATAACATGTTTATTTAGCTTTGCCATATACCCAAAGTTATCGTTTCATTCATTTTAATTGAATAGAGGAGACATACCATTAACATTATAACATAATAAAGTATTGTTGCACAAATTGTTCACCATTGCATTCTTTAATATTTTTAACTTTGCTTATTAAATTTACTGTTGCACAGAATTATGTTATGAAAATATCTTACAAATATTTCCAAAATACAAAAATTTTAATATTGAAAAACCAGACCTATTTTTCAGTAAAACGTAGCAGTGTTTCCAGTAACACTTCATTGCAGAACGCAACAAGAATCTTTAAATAGCACATGTCAAGATTTTTTCTTTTGGAAAGTGTAATTGAAAATTTCTTGAAATTTCTCACAGATGTTTTCCATGCTATTCAATAAAACTCCATGTGTATTAATATTCTGATTTTAGATGGTGTTGATATATTGAGTTAATGCTTGTCTCATCTTAAAATAACTATGTAAAAAGTTGCACTTATTTCCATTTTCTATTGTATGGCAGCAATGTACATTAGTCACGCTCTTTTAGTAATAAAATCCAAGTGGAAGTGGTTGTAGTTAAAACATTTAACCTTTGCATATTGTCTCAAATTTTGGCTTATCGCTCATAGACACCAACATTAAATGTTGGTTGTTCATAATACTGGATAATAACAAGGTTATCTTGATATTTTTAACCATTCTATTTCCTTTTTGGTCTTGGGCTCTGCCTCTTTAGCTTGTAACCTCTTCAGGCTCTCGGTCTGAATTTCTGTTTTGTAATCCTTTCTTACTCTCTCTTTCAATAAACGGCAGATCTCCTGCCTTTTCCTTCAAAAAAAATATTTTTAACCATTCTATAGGAAATATATCTCCTTTGTTGGGATTCATGCTTTTGTTTTATAGAATATGCACCGCGTAGTCTACACTACGATGTTAACATAGAATCATGTTCACTCATCTGCAGGAGAGATTACGTCTCTATTCACTCTTCCAGCATTGATACAATTGGATCTTTCATCAAATCAACTTTTTGGACCTATACAAGAGTTTGATACATTATCGTCGCCCTTGACGATTGTTTCTTTGAGTGAAAATCAATTTAGTGGACAGATCCCTACATCATTCCTTCGACTCACACGTTTGGTGTTTCTGGATCTTAGCTCAAACAACTTAACAGGTTTAGTACAACTCAACTCATTTTGGAGATTAAGAAAGCTTGCTGCCTTGTCTCTCTCAAACAATAAGTTGTCTGTCATGGATGGAGAAATCAGTAAATCCACATTACCCTTAATGCCTAAACTCTTGATATTAGAACTTGCATCTTGCAGCATGACAACAATCCCAAACTTCTTGATGCATGTTGAACAGTTTAGTCAATTGGACCTTTCGTGCAACCAAATTCATGGGACTATACCCAGATGGATATGGGAGACATGGGATGATAGCCTTACAAGTTTGAATCTTTCACACAACATATTCACAGATATGCAACTCACTTCATATGTTCTCCCAAACAGTCGTTTGGAAACTCTTGATCTCAGTTTCAATGGGCTCCAGGGCAAGATCCCAATGCCAAACCTGTTGACAACGGTGAGCAATCTTGATCAAGTCTTGGACTATTCAAATAATAGATTCTCTTCTGTTATGTCAAACTTCAGCTTGTATCTTAGCCAAACTGTGTATCTCAAGATGTCCAAAAATAATATAAGTGGGAATTTACAGCATTCAATTTGCAATTCAACCAAGCTCGAAATCCTCGACCTATCATATAACAATTTTCATGGGCTGATACCATCCTGCCTGATAGAAGATAGCCCCTTGGATGTATTAAATTTGAGGGAGAATAGCTTCGAAGGAAAGTTACCTTACAATATTGCAAATCAATGCAATCTAAAGACAATAGATATAAATGGCAATAAGATTCAAGGGCAGCTGCCTAGGTCACTTTCTAACTGCTCTGAATTGGAGGTTCTTGACATTGGAAATAATCAAATTGTTGATACATTTCCATCTTGGCTGGGAAAGCTTTCCAATCTTCGTGTCCTCGTCCTAAGATCCAACCAGTTTTTTGGCTCAGTAGATGATGCTCTCGGAGATGGCAAACTTGAGGAATACTTCTCGAGCTTACAAATCATTGATATTGCCAATAACAGCTTCTCTGGTAATTTGAATGCAGACTGGTTTGAGAGGTTGAAACATATGATGGCAAAGGTCAACGACACAAGAGAGATCATAAGTTATCAAAACTCATCGTTTTACTACCAAGATACTGTCACTATCACAAACAAAGGGTTAGACATGACATTTCAAAGGATCTTGACTGCCTTCACCGCAATTGACTTCTCAAATAATGCATTGGATGGTGCCATTCCTGAATCAGTCGGAAAACTTGTTTCACTACATGTGCTGAACATGTCACACAACGCCTTCACAGGAAATATCCCAACACTACTCGGTGAGGTGAGTCAGCTGGAATCACTAGACCTGTCCTGCAACCAGCTTTCTGGGGATATTCCGCAAGAGCTAACAGATCTCACATTTCTTGCCACCCTGAACTTGAGTAAAAACGACTTGGAGGGAAGAATACCACAATCACGCCAATTTGCGACATTCGAAAACAGTTCATATGAAGGGAACGCAAGGCTTTGTGGACCACCCTTGTCCAAACAATGTGGAAATTCGAGTAAGCCAAATAAGGCAGAAGCAAACGTGTCCAGAGATCATATCGATGTTATACTGTTTCTCTTTGTTGGTTTGGGCTTTGGCGTCGGATTTGCAGCAGTGATTCTGACTAAATGGGGTCGCATTGGCAAATGGCCTCAAATTGTAAGCATTTCACGATGGTGATACGAAGGCACTTGATTGTCTGTATTGTAGGGGTGGCCCCCACCTAAGCCCAGCAGGCCTGTTAGGCAGTTGTAAGGCCCAATATGGAATATGTGTAATGACATAAGTACCCCCGAGAGGGGTACTCAAATGTAAGGGTACTATTGTAAAAACACTCCCCATGTGAGTATATATATGTATCGTCCAGGCCAGGGGGAGACCCTAAGCGTTGCTCACCTAACTCTCCACTACCATACTCTCTCTCTCTCTGTTTGGTCTGTAACCACAACAGTTGGCGCCGTCCATGGGGAGGACAAGAGTAAGCCTCAAGATCCGAAGAAGGATGGCACCAAAGAAAGCTCCATCGTCGGCGGCGAGGAAGAAGAAGGCGGGCGCGACGGAGTCTCGCGTCAACACCAGGGCCTCGGCGTCGGCAGCCACAGGCGTGGACTGCGACGCAGGCGCGGCAGCCATGAACATCGGGGTGCACGCCACGACAGGTTGCCACGACGACCGACCTTGCCACCGTTGCCACGACGGCCGACCCCGCCACCGCTGCCACGACAGTCGACACCGCCCCGCGCAGGTCGAATGATCCCGCTGCGGGCACGACAGTAGTCGCCGACAGCACCGACCGGGTGGTCGGGGGCGGTAGCGCCGGTGCCCACATTGGCACGGCCGCGGTCCTCACACCTAGTGCAGGAGCGGCGAGCGGTTCCGGCGGCAACACGGGCCTCGTCATCGACTCCAGAGTCCACCACGCCAGTGCAGCAGGCAATCCAGGAGTGCAGGCCGTGGTCGTTGCTGTTTCAGCCGTGCGGCAAGGTGCACCGATTGCCCCGGCCACGACTACAGTGGAGAACGCCCTGCTGATGGCCCTCAGCACGTTCCAGCGGGAGTTAGCGGATCTCCGCGGGGCCGTGCGGGATATGCAAGAGGCTCGGAGTCAGCAGACCCCACCGACGGTCGCGCTGGAGCCCACGCTAGAATGGGTGGATAGCCGTGACACCCCCACATCCAGCCGCGTACCACTGCGACGCGTGGACCCGGAGTCCCCACTCTCTGCAGGCTTGCAGCAGGCGGCATGGCCGGAGGACTTCAAGTTCCCCAGCGCCATCGAGCCGTACAAAGGCGACACGGACCCTCGGGAGTTCGTGCGTGTGTACGAAACCGCCATCGAAGCGGCCGGCGGAGACAACACCACGAAGGCGAAGGGGCTCCCCCTCGCGTTACAGGGAGTGGCGCTCTCTTGGTTTTTTACCATCAAGCCAAACTCCATCTACGCATGGGAGCAGATCCGCGATCGACTCTACAACAACTTCCAGGGGAACTATGTTGAGCGCGTCGACGCGGATCAGCTCTTCGCGGTCAAGCAAAAACCCTCGGAGAAGCTCCGGGAGTACTTCAAGTGCTTTGCGAAGGTCCGCTGCCAGGTCAAGGATGTCAATGAGACAACCATCATCAACGCAGCGGTACAGGGCCTCCACCCAGGGCCGCTGGCTGAGTACAACACCCGCAAACCAATCAAGACAGTTGTGAAGCTCTTCGACAAGATGGAAGAGTACGCGCGGGCAGAGGAGGATGCGCGAAGACGCAAGGGTGACGACTCTGACCCCATTCAGGCGGAGGGGCTGTCGCAAAAAGGAAGCGTGGGGAACGACTCCCCGACAGGAAAACGCAAGCAAGCGTCCGCCGGAGACGCCCCTGAACGAAGTGACGCCGGGGTGCATACGAGTTCGTCAAGCGGTAGGCATAAGCCCCGGCGCAACCAGCGCAGGTCCCAAAAGGCCCGCCACATCCTCGGCATAGAGGACGCCCCCCGGGAACCTACCCCCGCCTCGCGTGGGAGGGGCCGGGGAGGCCAGGGATGGGGACGCGGAGGAGGCCACGATGAGAGACCGCGCGCGGAGCAGGAAATCCTGGATTACGGTAGGTGGTGCGAAGTGCATGGTTATGGTGACCACATCACGCGGGCATGCACCGCAGTCATGGCGCTGTGGCAAGCAGCCGCCACAACTCGGGCCTTGGAAGCGCCGCCCCCCACCGTGGCCCACGTGCAGCGGCCACAGGGGAGCCCTCCGCGAGCTGAGGCTTCAGAGGGGATCCAGCACCGCACCATTAGCGGCCACAGGGGAGCCCTCCGCGAGCTAAGGCTTCTTTTTGAATTTTTGAATTTTATTTGATTTTTGTTTGAATTTCTTTTGGTTCTTCGCGTGTAGATTACGACAAATCCGGAGAGTATCTCTTCGACGAATCGCAGCAAGACTTCGAGCAAGGCAAGTTACACCTTTGATCATGTTGTTCCCAGTAATTCAAATTATTTATGTTGTTTTTAAAATTATTATGCATGCGTATTTTTATTGAAATCTAGTTTAAATCTGATTTAAATTCTAGTTATACCCAATTCCTTTGTTATGGCCAAATTTGACATTGAACTTCCTATGCCTTGTCACCATAGAGAAAACCTAGTTGTTACATTAGTATTAACTGGGAATTTTATAGAAATGCTTAGACATGCTTAGAATAATCATAGGTTGGGATACTTTTTCACATAAAATGCTAAAGTTTTCAAATGTATTCTTGACTTTGGTGAGTCAAGAATGATTATGAAATGTTTCCAAACAAAATATAAAAACTTGGTTTAGACTTAAGCAAATGGTTAGGTGGTGGGTGCTTGCTAGCATGCATTATTGTTTGGTGACACAATGTTGATTGCCAAGCACGAGGGGTATGTGGTTGGTGCCTAAGTCTGTTAAGGACCGGTCTGTGAGCTACTATTGCAAAGCCCTATCGTACTACCACAAGTCTGGTATGGGACAGACCTAGCCGAATAATTTGTGAAGTTCCAACATGATCTCGCTATAGGCTGAATGTGAGCGCGGCGTAGGCCGTGAGAAGTCTCACACGGCACAAGAGGGGGCTCCAACATGTGGATTCATGTTGTGGTGAAACCTTAGTGGCGGCATGATTATGTTGACAACAGATCATTGTAAAGGCCTTGTCATGATCTCCTCGCCGCACACCAAAGGAAGTGTGTAACTCGCGTGGCAAACCGGGATGATCATGTCTTGTAGGTAAAGCTGTACAACCTCTGCAGAGTGTATAACCTATCCTGGATAGCCGTGCCCACGGTCATGGGCAAGCTAAGTGAAGTTTTTCACGGATTAGACTTTGGTTTTCAAAATGGTTTGCAAAAACCTTATGGATGGATGGAATCCATGAGAGATTTTAAAAGTGTATGGATGGATGGAATACATATGATATCTTTTGGAAAGATGGTCCGGGTGGGATGCCCGTGGTTAGGTTAGTGTGGGGGATGGACCTGCACTAACAGTATCTATTTTGCTTACAATGTTGTTTTACTTAATGTATCAAATTCAGCTTTTGCACTTACTTACGATGTTTACTCCAATGATCGCCTTTTATGCAAATTAACCATATTATGCCTTCCTTTGATATTCCATATGCATGCATCAATTCTGTTAATCTCCTGGTGTAACTTGTGGAGTACTTTTTGTACTCATGTTGCTCTATCTAACTCTTTCCAGAGGAAGCCTTCGACGACTTTGGTGAGAATTGCGACTAGGCCACGTCTTACAGTCAATTCGCCTTGTGGGAAGGCTGGATGGGCTGCCACTATCTTTATGTTTTCGCTGTTTTCTTTCAGTCTTATGCTATTATTGTACACTTTGGCCTTGAGGCTTAAACCTTTGTTATAATAAAGTGTGGTTGTATGTGAGATATACATCGCTGTGACCCTGTGTGCACTAGCTTTTTCTGGGATAGTGCGAATAACACAGAGGGTTCTGGAGTTGTCGCTCCGGGTCCCGACAGTTGTGTCAGCGGTAAGACCGAGGGTACGGAAGGGATCCTAAGATCATGGCGTGTCACATAAGCCCGGATGGAGCATCATCTCAAGCAAAGAAAGTACTAGAGAAAGATAAGAATCGTGAGAAGGCAAGTGCGTGTATGTAGTGTGTCAATTGGACTTATGCATTTTAAGTGGTAACGTTCCTCGGAGCAGGCGCACGATCTTGGCGGCAAGTAAATGGGTATCACAGACTATGGTGTGATATAGTGTGCCATAGGACTCAGGCATTTCAAGTGGTGACAGTCTCGAAGCAGGCGTACGATCTTGGTGATGAGACATTGGGCATCGCATATTTATAAAGACTGGTCGGTGGCAATTGAGAAAATCGTTCAATACTAGGTGGAGTGGTAGTTTGCAAAATCGCGGCGTTGATGTAAGTGGTTTAGGTCATGTCTTTGAGGATGGAGTGTCTTATTGAGCATGTGGAGCTATGTGGAAGTCGTGCTTTAAAAAACGTGCAAGTGTGTGAAATGTAAAACTCATTTGTATGTGGGTTACCAGATTTCCCTATTTATAAGTGGTGTGATCCACTAAGAGTAACTAGTGGACATTTATAAGGCTTTTGACTTTGTTTCTACTAGAAATCCTTTCCCACATGGGTTTTTGTTCCAGGTGGCATGAATGGATGTCGCTTTTGTTATCTAGTGTGTCGTCCAGAATCCTTCTCAATGGTTCTCTTGTAGTACGATTGGCCTGCGCAGGGGTCTTCGACAAGGAGACCCATTGTCACCAATGCTTTTCATCTTAGTCATGAAAGGGCTCAATGGGTTGTTTCGCAAAGCAAGCTCTTTGCAAACTCTTATCCATCTTGGAATCTCAGGCCTTCAAGAGCACATGTCCTTATATGCCGATGATGTCATTTTCTTTATTACTCCATCCCGGCAAGACACCCAAGTTGTCAAATACATCCTATAGATATTCAAACAGGCTTCGGGCCTGCGCTCCAACCTCGTCACCCCCATTGCATGCGATGACACGGATTTAGCTATCGCGTGCCAAAAGTTACCTTGTGAACTCTCCACCTTTCCTCTAAAATACCTAGGTTTGCCTTTGTCTGTGTCTAAACTGACCAAACCACAATTCCAACTGCTTCTAGAAAGATTCAAAGCCAAACTGCCAAGCTGGAAGGGCAAACTGCTCTCCTTGGCCAGCCACCTCATTCTAGTCAAACACATCCTCTCTGCCACACCTCTCTACCACCTTCTTTCATTGGATATGCTTGCGTGGGCAATTAGGGTGATTGACAAGAGGTGTCGGGCTTTTCTCTAGGAAGGATCAGATGAAGTTCGTGCGGGTCATTGCTTGGTCACAAGGAAGACCGTCTACAAGCCACTCCCTCGGTGGTTTGGGCATCTTAGACCTCAAACTAATGGGGTTTCCAATGAAATTGAGGTGGCTCTGATGGCAGAAAACTGACCCCTCTCACACATGGGCTAACCTCCAATCTTCTCACGAACTAGTAATCCGTTCAATGTTCCAAACCGCAACGGAAATGTGGGTTGGAGATGGACAGAAGACTCTTTTATGGATGGATAATTGGTTAGATGGCAAGTCCATTTAGTCTTGCTGGCCATTGCTCTGGAACATCATCCTGCCAAGAACTAGGGGGTCCACAACGGTCGCCCAGGCCGTCACCTCAAGGCTTGGATTGCTGACATCTGCGGCACCCTTTCTGCTCAGGCTCTGGTTGACTAATTTCAGCATATAATGCATTTCTGCTCAGGCACACCATGGGCACGGTGACCTTACAACTACAAACTATTGACAAGTTGATTTGAAGCTGAATTCTTTGCTCGAGTACTCAACCAAATCAGCATATAATGCATTCTTTATTGGTGGAACCCTCTTTCCGGGCTTCAAACAGATTTGGAAGAGTGGGGCACCGTTGAAATGTAGATTCTTCATGTGGGTAGCTACAAATGATCATTTCTGGATGGCAGACTGTCTAGCTCGCTGAGGGGTGTCAATTAATCCAATATGCATCCTACGCAAACAATACCACAAAAGCATTGACCATCTACTTGTGCATTGTTCATGGGTGAAATTAGCATGAACAAAACAATTGAGCCTCTCTACCCCATACTGGATATTGAGCCCCCGGCAAGGAAACTTCATGGATCTTTGGATTGCATGGAGGAAGTTCTTAATTACCAAAGGCCCTCAAGAAGGGTTTCAACTCGTTTGTTATTCTTTTCTATTGGACAATCTGGAATGAACGAAACTCCCACATCTTCGACAACACAGAAAGGGACATTATAGCTATTTCATCCGTGATCCGTGATGAAATATTTTGCTGGTGCCGTACCGGCGTTGGGTCGCTGCTATTGCCGAACAGAGGAACAACTCCCCCCTCCGTTAGCCTTGGTTAGGTAGTTTTTTCTTTTCTACCCGTTCTGCTCACTCTATGAGCATTGAGTCAATTTCTGCCTGTAAGCTCTGCTCTGTTTGCTTCAGTCTATTGTAGCCTGTTTCAGATTCTTAATACAAAGGCGCGCAGTGCTTCTGCGCGTCCCTAAAAAAAAAAAGAAGATTCAGCTTTGTATAAGCAACAGCAGCAACAGGACTAACTAAAAGTCACACATTCAGGCTATTTTGCAACCCCCTTGAAAAATAGGTATAGTTGTGAACCATTGATCGTGCAAATAATTCATTTTTTTAAAAGAAAGCCGTTTTTTCATCAACACCTTGTTTCCTCCCTGATTGCCTGGAAGACAAAGAAGCAGACTGCAGTTTCCCGTTCGAGTGCAGAGGCTGAGTTGAGAGCTATGGCAGCTGTGACAACAGAGATTACTTGGTTGAGATGGTTACTTGCAGACTTTGGCGTACCTGTGAGGGGACCTACTACTCTTATGACTGACAGTACAGGAGCTATCAGCATTGCTCGTGATCCAGTGAAGCATGAGCTCACCAAGCACATTGGTGTGGATGCTTCATACACTCGCTCCCAGGTGCAGGAGGGTGTACTTGCTCTTCAGTTTGTGTCCTCAGAGTTACAGATTGCTGACTTCTTCACGAAGCCACAGACTAGAGCACAACATTTGTATTTTCTCTCCAAACTCAGTGTGTGTGATCCACCATGAGTTTGAGGGGGGTGTTAAGGATAGAATAGGAAATAGATTAGGACTGTTATTTGTTTCCTAATATACCTTGTATTCCTTCTGTATATCCCTCTTGTACCTCTATATATATTGCCCTTTGGGCCTTATGAACATATGCACAATATTCATAACATCCATCCCACCGCAGATGTTGATTTCAGAAGTAGTCCATCATAGCATGCAGCCATCCTTTCCTGGAGGCCAGCCCAAAGATATGAAATGCAGCACAGAATCCTGCCACAAACAAAACGATAGCAACTGAGTCTGTCATGGGCCAAAATATAGATGTCTTTTCTTAAAATTGGATGGAACATCATGAGGAGATCTTGAAGGCCAAGGATGTTGTAGGCCATCATTTCGGAAATTAACTTGCATTGGTATTATATATTCATGAGTTGTAGTAGGCATTTCAAAGTGATCATTAGCACTCAGATGTTTTGAGCTTCATTTTAGCAACTTCCTGAATAAGAGAATATATACCCTGGATTACAACGAAAGAAATATCCCGGTTTCAGTTCCATCATTAGTTGTGTGGTATATATTACTGCTTATGTCAAGGGGAAGCCACTACATATAACACAGCATCCATATCAATTAATCTGCCAAAGTTGTTCTCTCTGGGGCAATTAACTGTTCCTCCTTTGCGTTCTTTTTTTTTTGGAACTCAACACCATCTGTTCCTGTTTTTTTTCCCTCGAAGCTTTAGACATTTTCTCTCCATCCAAATGTGCCAAAGGATAATAACTGGTGACTGGAGTCCTGGATCTTTATCCTACAAAGATCAAAACATATTGTCATTGATCTTTGTAAAAAAGAAAGAGGTTGTGACAGAAGAGCAAACATTTTCTAGGTAGGACAAGTGGCATATCAAAAATTGGTCAGACGGTGTCATTTTCTGTGATGGTTAGACCACGCATGCCTTTTTTTTCTTTGAAAAATGGTCTGAAGACTGATGACAACAAAACAGAGGAAACTACATGCTTATTCACACGGAAAGCAACTACTTGACTTGACTTTGGAAGGGCACACAACTTCTTGTAATCTTTCTTAACCATGGCACACGTTCTTAGAATTCTTGCTTCTGCGCGTTCCTAAAAAAAAAGAAGAAGAAGAAGATTCAGCTTTGTATAAGCAACAGCTGCAACATGACTAACTAAAAGTCACACATTCGGGCTATTTTGCAACCCTCTTGAAAAATTGTTGTAGTTGTGAACCATTGATCGTGCAAATAATTCATCTTTTTAAAAGAAAGCCGTTTTTTCAGCCCCCCCCCCCCTTGTTGGGGATTGAACCCGGGATATGGGCTACGCACTCACACGCTCACATATCTTAAAATTACACAAAATATGAAGTAGACATCATATTGCTGTATACAGAAGTAACCTTCTCATAGAGGAAAAGACATGTTCACCTTATGCAGGAGAAGGATTCATCTCAGATGCATGGTTCTCCACGAATTGGTTGTGTTGTAGGGGTGGCCCCACCTAAGCCTAGCAGGCCTGTTAAGGGAGTGTAAGGCCCAGAATGGGACATGTATAGTAAACATAGGTACCCCTGAAGAGGAGGACTCATGTGTAAGGGTATAATTGTAAAGGCACTCCCCATATGGATGTAAATATATAAGACATTGGCCATAAGGAAAGGGGCCTAAGCCATTCATTTACTCAACTCTCCACTACTACACACTCTCTCTGTTTGGTCTGTAACCACAACAGTTGGCGCCGTCCGTGGCGAAGACAAGAGCAAGCCTCCAAGTCTGAAGGAGGATGGCACCAAAGAAAGCTTCACCGTCGGTGGCGAAGAAGAAGAGGGCGGAAGCGGCGAAGTCTTGTGTCAGCACAAGGGCTTCAGCTTTAGCAGCCGCAGGTACGAGCAGTGGTGCAGGTGCAACCGAGGACCCCGCCATCGACGCGACGACCAGCCCCGCCATCGACGCGACGACCA
Source organism: Dendrocalamus sinicus (assembly GCA_036346575.1). Lineage (NCBI taxonomy): Eukaryota > Viridiplantae > Streptophyta > Magnoliopsida > Poales > Poaceae > Dendrocalamus > Dendrocalamus sinicus. The sequence goes on along the minus strand of CM070674.1, from coordinate 7,988,884 downwards.
GCCCCGCCATCGACGCAACGACCAACCCCGCCATCGACGCGACGACCAACCCCGTCGCCGACACGACGACTGACCCCACCAGCACTGCCCCGACGGCCAACCCCGGCGATGGCAACGCAGGCGCACCCGTTTTTTCCACCCGGCGCAGAAGCGGTGAATGACCCCAGCAGCGGCGCGAACCCTGTCACCGGCTCTAGGGCCCTCCAGGACAACACGGCGCGCAGCCTGGGCGCGCAGGTCGTGGTCACCACCATGCCGGTGGCACCGCCAAGCGCACCGACGGCCCCGGCCACGCCGGCGGTGGAGACTGCCCTGCTGGCGGCCCTCAGCGCGTTTCAGCGGGAGCTAACAGACCTCCGCGGAGCTGTTCGGGACATGCAGGAGACTCGGAGCCAACACACCCCTCCGGCGGTGGCATCCGAACCCGCCCCGGAAAGGTCAGATAGCCGCGACGCCCCTACATCTAGCCGCGCCCCACTACGGCGCGTAGACCCGGCGCCTACAAAGGTGACTCCGACCCGCGAGAGTTCGTGCGTGTGTATGATACCGCCATCGAAGCCGCTGGCGGAGACGACACCACGAAGGCAAAAGGGCTCCCCCTCGCGTTACAAGGGGTGGCGCTGTCCTGGTTCTTCACCATCGAACCACAGTCCATCTACGCGTGGGAACAGGTCCGCAACCGACTCTACAACAACTTTCATAGAAACTACATCGAGCGTGTCGATGCGGACCAGCTCTTCGCAGTTAAGCAAAAACCTGAGGAAAGGCTTCGGGACTACTTCAAGCGCTTCGCGAAAGTGCGCTGCCAAGTCAAGGACGTCAACGAAACAACGGTCATCAACGCAGCAATACAAGGCCTCCGGCCGGGGCCAATGGCCGAGTACAACGCGCGCAAGCCCATTAGGACGGTCGGGAAACTCTTCGACAAGATGGAAGAATACGCCAGAGCGGAGGAGGACGCACGGAGGCGACTCAGCGATGACTACGACTTCAACAAGGCAGAAGGCTCGGTCAAGAGCGAAGACTCGCCGAAACAGGGCTCTTCGAAAGGCAAGCGCAAGCAAGAGCAGCCGAAGGGTGCCTCCGAACGCAAGGACCCCCAACACAATGAACAGCCAGGCGACAGGCCCAAGCGCGACCAACGCAAGTCCAGGAAACCTCGTTACGTTTTCGACATCGAGGGCGGCTCCGAGGACAACGCCTCCGCAGGTCGCGAAGGCAGAGGGCGCCGAGGCCGAGGACGGGGACGTGGCCGGGGTCGAGACGACCGGACCCGCGAAGACTACGGCAACCAGCACCACGGGCAATGGTGCGAAATCCACGGCCGGGGCAACCACGACACGCGTGCTTGTGCCACCATTGCAGTGCTACAGCAGAGCGTTGCCAGGGACAAAAACCCGGAGGCACGCGCGCCCGTTGTGGCTCACGTCCAACACCCCCAGGACCAAGGAACACAGCCCCAGGAAGGCTTCCTGCGAATCCAGCGCATGTACAACAACCTCGGAAGGCCTCCTACGGTACAAGCCCGGAGGAGCCGGTAGCAGATCATCAACGTCATCTCCGGAGGCTCCTCTCTGGGGTTCGCCTCGGCAAGACAACGGAAGGCTTACGCGCGGAGGCTGCACCACGTCGCGGCATACCCAGCGCAGGCGCCGCCAGAATGGGCGCAACATGAAGTCACATTCACGCCTGCTGACGCCGAGGGCGTGGAGTTCCCCCACCAAGACCCTTTGGTCGTCCGGGTCCTCGTAGCCGGATGCGACGTCAGGCGCGTCCTAGTCGATGGAGGAAGCTCCGCAAACATCCTGTTCGCTGCGGCCTTCGACCAAATGGGGATCCCTCGGAGCCGGTTAGGCACTTCAAGCATCCCGCTGCAAGGATTTGGACGGCAGCTATGCCTCCAAGTCTCCTTCGGCCAAAGCGACAACGTCCGGAGTGAGGACGCCATCTTCGACGTGGTCGACATTGTATACCCCTACAACGCCATCATAGGGCGGCCGCTCCTAAACACCCTCGGGGCAGTCCTGCATCACGGCTTCCTGTGCATGAAGCTTCCCGGGCCGCGGGCCATCATCATCATTCATGGCGACCAGGACATGGCTCGGCGCATAGAGCTTGGCGCCAGAGGTCCATGCCACGCGGCTCGCTAAGGCACCTATAGCCGGGAGGGTGGACGCGGAGCCCTCGGGCACCCCCCGAGAGCGTCCCGCGCTCCTCGCGCACAAGGTTGCCCCGGTAGCAGCGGCTCGTCAGCGATCGCCCCGCCCTCGTAGCGGTTAGTGCTCGGTACCTCCCCCCTTCTTTTGTAATTGCTCACCCGCGCAAATGAGAATTTAATAAAGTTCACCGTTTGCACCAATTTCTGTTCTTTGAAACAAAGAAACGCGTTCGCGCGCGCACTCTCTGTCAAAGCTACGGGCATGAGTATAAACAAAGACACGCGTTCGCGCGCGCACTCTTTGTCAAAGCTACGGGCATGAGTATAAACAAGACACGCGTTCGCGCGCGCACTCTCCGTCAAAGATACGGGCATGAGTATAAACAAAGACACGCGTCCGCGCGCGCACTCTCTGTCAAAGATACGGGTATGAGTATAAACAAAGACACGCGTCCGCGCGCGCACTCTTTGTCAAAGATACGGGTATGAGTATAAACAAAGACACGCGTTCACGTGCGCACTCTCCGTCAAAGATATAGGCATGAGTATAAACAAAGACGAGCGGGGGGACGCCTCCGCACGCACTCTACGGAGTATAAATAAGACGTAGCGTCGAGATTCGCCTCCGCACGCAATTTCACCGCCCGCAACGCGTGGAGGCTCACCTCCGCGCGCAGTCTACGGACTCTAAATAAGACGTAGCGTCGAGGTTAGCCTCCGCACGCAATTTCACCACCCGCAACGCGCCGAGGCTCAGCTCCGCGCGCAGTCCACGGACTCTAAATAAGACGTAGCGTCGAGGCCCGCCTCTGAACGCACTCTCCGGAGTATAAAGAAGACGTGGATGCTATCCCTGCGCATTCTACGGAGTATAAACAAGACGCGAACACCGCGCACGCACGGGCGTCCCCCCAATGCGTACTCCTCGGAGTATAAATAGGACGTGCACTACACCAGGAAGCAGCTATAGTAACACGTCTATGTGCTACTACATGTCAATAAAGGTGTTACTAGTCTTTGCAGTAACACAATTTTTAAGTGTTCTTATAGCCCATGTTACTAGCTAGGTTTGAAGTAACACGTGATAAGTGCTACTACATGTCTGAAAACATGTTACTACCTTGCAACACATATCTTATCTATAAGAACACATATTATGTGCTACAACAAACTACCCTGGTAACACAAATATGTGCTACAATAAGCTACCCCAGTAACACATTTTTGGAGCAATAGTAACACCATTGTAATATGAGTAGCAACACACTTTCTTACACCAAAACATTTTGTGGAAACTTATTTTAATACATATAAATATATATACACAAAGATCTAGAGAGAGGAAAAAGTAATGATTTTTTCGAAATGACAATTAATTAATTGCAGAATTATTTTCTTTCACAAGAATCACATATTGCACAAAATTATAACCATCACCAACATTGCATTCCACAGGGAAATATATAAAATATGGTTCACATAATTTTATAACATACATGACAATCCATTTGAGAAAACAAGTCTTGGGAATAACAACACAAACTTTTCATCCTAGAATGACATAATGATATCTATCTATTCTTCTCAAAATCTTTGCCCGATGATCTATCCATGAGGTGAAACAAGTATGAGATTTCAACCATTAATCTTCCGAACCTGCATGTGGCAAACATTACTGAGCTTTAAGGATACATGAAAAGTATATATGCAGTATTATGTGGACCAAGGTTGAAATATCATACACATATTGAAGGCCAAGCAATCGGCATTCCTTTAGCATGGGCATCATCAATTGACTTGCAGCAGTCTAGTGGTCGTACAAGCGCCTCAGTTTTACGCAAAGAGTGATTGATTCTTACTTTCCAAAATTGGTTGCCTAGCTCAACACCACCTACTTTTGTAGATGGATTGCAGCTCAACAAACTAGCATAGGCCACCTGGTCTTTGTTTGGATATTTTGCACTCAAGAGTAATACTGTTGAACCAACCTATATTTATCACTTCATCAATAACTAGCATATAAGCAAATTAGCTGTAACATGAATCCAAACGTAGTGTTTTTTTAACTCCATTGGTGAAGGTCGTGTCTTCTTTGAAGGCACACGATGTGGAGTCTTGTTTCGAAACACTTGATCTTGTATGTTGTTCATGCAATTTTGGAACTTTTCCTTCTATTGTTCAGTTACTTACAGTGAAATACAGTAAAATTTATTGCATGCTATCAGTATAGATACTCAAAAATCACACAACAATTTTTCTACTAAAAATATGTATATAAGATGCCATTATTTGGCTATCTTAAAACAATTTCTGTATACACATCGAACTGAAAAGTAGGGAATAGGTTAATTAGTTACTGAAAAAAGAGCTGGTTTGAAGGAAGCATTTTTTAGACTATGAAATATCCTTATTTATTCATAAAGGTAAGCTTGTATTCTAAAAGATTCCAAACCTTCTATTATATAGCTAAAATACAGTAGAAATAATTATAATTGAATTAAAGAAAATTGATTTATTAAATTTGGATGCATGCAACTCATTATATATGAGGTGTGCCATAAATTTTATTGTTGGTTCTTTAATTCCTTAATCTGCAAAGTATGCAAGAGTTCATCGCGAGTTAGATCCACTCTTCAATTAACATTCCGAAAAAGAAGTAATAAACAAGTGAGAAATTAAAGCCACAAAACGCGAAAAAAAATCTGCAGCGTGATTTCAGGCGGCACGTACACGACGACTATGTGCATACTGAAATTGGCCCTTAAGCTAGGAAAATTGCCGCACGTCCACGCAAAGATCGATGAAATTTCTTCAGAGGATCTCAATAGAAAGATCAGATCGACATTTGTCGTGCGCCAACGATCGATCCGTGAAGATAAAAACGGTATCGATTGAGTTGCCGAGAAAGGTACAGCTGAAGCAAATTAGTACGCAAGTGAAGATACAGGGACGTACTGATCAATCCGTGCGAATCGTCGTGTACTTGCGAGGTCACCATCGCGACTGGCACTGGAATGTCGGGTAGCTTTGCCTACACAGCGGTGAATACACACCAGGTAGGAGTATATACGTAGCAAGCATCCCAACTAGTACTAATACACGCGTTGACGAAGACAACAAAGCTAGAAGCTACTAGTGTGAGTGTGTATATGTATATATGTATATATATATATATATATATATATATATATATATATATATATATATATATATATATATATATATATATATATATATATATATATATATATATATATATATATATATATATATATATATATATATATATATATGTGTGTGTGTGTGTGTGTGTGTAGATCCAAGATATTAGCGCATCGAAACACATGAAACTTCTCGTCGCGCGTCCCATGCGAATCGAATAATAAACACCAGCAGATTTGGGAGAGGGAAAAGAAAACGAAAGCAATTAAAGTTGAGATGTGTGCGTACGTATCCTGTTCAAGAAATTAATTGAAGCAAACAATATATGAGAGATACTAGGTACTAGGTAGCCGTCGTACCTGAGGAGGAGTCGATCGGTGCGATTCCTTCGAACCTCTACACAGCTTTCTTGATAAAGATGGGAAGGCAGTTCGTGACTTATGAGGACTGAGGGGTGAGGAGTGGGGACATAGGAATTGTGATCAGGTGATGTATACGAGGAGCCACCAATGAGTTATGGCGTATGGAAAGTTAAACTGAGATATTTGCCTGAGATTATTGGAGGGAAGATTTTACATTAGCGGGAAGTATGTGGAGGGAGATTTGTGTGTGAAAAATTTCAGGCCATGCATAAAACAACATCATTTTTAAATAATTTTTATATTTGATCGCTCCATAGAAAAAATATAAGGCTTTTTTAAAGTATATTTAGCAAAAATAGAGCGTACATATTTTCCAAAACTCTAATGCTTTTTAAATGGTTTTAATATTTGATCGCTCCGTGGATATATATATATATATATATATATATATATATATATATATATATATATATATATATATATATATATATATATATATATATATATATATATATATATATATATATATATATATATATATATATATATATATATATACGTAATATATTCATCTATATGTATTAACGGTTTCAATCGTTGGTTTATATTGACATATAAAAGTTTAAATTCCTCGTATTTTAGTTCATTAGTTATGTATAATTAATCCTGCTAATGTCGTTGTCGAGGGATGGCCCCACCTAAACCAAAGAGCTGGTAGGAGATTATAAGGCCCAGAATAGGCCATGTGTAATGACATAAGCGCCTAGAGGATAACTTGGATGTAAGGGTATAAGCTGTAAAAGCACTCCTCATGTGTATATATATATGAATACAAAGCCATGGGGAGAGGGGAGCCATTTACTCATCTTCATCACTCCCACTACCATCTCTCTCTGTTTGGCCCGTAGCCACAACGATTGGCGCCGTCCGTGGGGAGGGCAGGACAAGCTCAAGACCGAAGAAGAAGGATGGCACAGAAAAAGCTTCGTCGGTGGTGGCGAAGGAAAGAAAGCGGCGGGCGGGCGTCGCATGAGTACTGGGCATCGCGGCGCGCGCGCGGTGGCGGCGCAGCGCGGTGGCCGAGGACGTCGGCGTTCGCGGCGGCGACCAACCACGTCACCCGGACCGCGACGACCAACCCGCCACCGCACCGCGACGACCAATCTCGTCACCGGCACCACGGCGACCCACCCGTCACGGCGTCGCGGTGGCGAACCCGCGATCGAAGACGCCGGCGCTGGTGCGGCGACAACCGACCACGCCGGCGCAACGACAGCCGACCTCGCCGCCCCGCCGCGACCCTCGCCGCGGCGCTGGATCGGGCGGTTCGAGGTAGCCACGACGGAGCGACCGGCAGCTCGGGAGCTCGCGGCGCGTCGTGCCGCGCCGATCCGCTTGTTGGGAGTACCGGCGACCCCGCCCACACAGGCGGTGGAAAGCGCCCTGCTGGCGGCCCTCAACGCGTTCCAGAGGGAGCTAGGGGACCTTCGCGGAGCCGTCCGAGATATGCAAGAGGCTCGGAGCCGCAGGCGCGCCCGATGTCGCGCCGAGCCCACGCCGGAGAGGGCGGACAGTCGCGAAGCCCCCACGTCTAGCCACGTGCCGCTGCGGCGCGTAGATCCGAAGTCCCCGCTTTCGGCGGGGCTGCAGCAGGCGGCATGGCCCGAAGACTTCAAGTTTCCTAGCGCCATCGACCCGTACAAAGGCGACACGGACCCCCGTGAGTTCGTGCGCGTGTACGAAACCGCGATCGAAGCCGCGGGCGGAGATGACACCACGAGGGCGAAGGGACTCCCCCTCGCGCTGCAAGGAGTGGCGCTCTCCTGATTCTTTACCATAGAGCCGGGCTCCATCTACACGTAGGAGCAGCTCCGCGATCGCCTTCACAACAACTTCCAAGGAAACTATGTCGAGCGAGTCGACGCGGACCAACTCTTCGATGTGAAGCAAAAACCCTCGGAGAAGCTTCGGGACTACTTCAAGCGCTTCACCAAGATTCGATGCCAAGTGAAAGACGTTAATGAAACCACCGTCGTTAATGCAGCCATACAGGGCCTTCGTCCGGGCCCGATGGCCGAGTACAATGCGCGAAAGCCAATCAAGACGGTGGCGAAGCTCTTCGATAAAATAGAGGAATACGCCAGGGCGGAAGAAGACGCGCGGCGAAGGCAAGGTGACGACTCCGACACCAACTAGGCCGGAGCCTCGGCAAAAGCCGAAGATCCGCCGAAGGACGGTTCTTCGAAGAGAAAACGTAAGCAGGAGTCGTCCAGGGATGCGTCTGACCGCAGGGATGCTTCACACAAGGAGTCGTCCGATCGGCCCAAGCGTGGCCAGCAGAAGTCGAGGTGAAACCGGTACATCCTCGACATTGAAGGCGGTTCCGATGAAGGCGCTCCCGCGGGCCGAGGCGATCGAGGGCGCCGTGGACGGGGGCGCGGCCGTGGCCGGGGCCGCGACGATAAAAGTCGTGGAGATTACGACGACCAGCACCAGGGACTGTGGTGCGTAGTCCACGGCCGCGGCAACCACGATACCCGCACCTGCACCTCCATCGCGGCGCTCCGCGATAGCGTCGCTAGGGACAGGAACCCGGAGACGCGTCCGCCTGCGGTGGCCCACGTCCAATTCCCGTACGAGGCCCCCATGCAGGTACAGGCGCAAGGGATGCAACCCGGAGGGCCTCACGGATCAAGCTCACGACAACAGCCTCGGGAGGGCCTCCTGCCGCTGCAGCCCCGGAGGCAACCCACCAAGGTCATTAACGTCATATCCGAGGCTCGCGCTGGAATTCGCCTCGACCGCAGCGAAGGCCTATGCGCGAAGACTACATCATGTAGCGGCATACCCAGCGCAAGCACCGCCGACCGGCGCGCAAGACGGTTACATTCACACCCGCCCAAGGCGTGGACTTCCCTCATCGGGACCCCTGGTCATCCGGTCACTATCGCGGGATGCGGCGGGGGGCGTTTGGTGGTGGGCGGTAGCTCGCGAACGTATTGTTTGCCGCGCCTTCGACGGATGGGGATCCTCGAAGCCGCCTAGGGCCCTCGGGAATCCCACTGCAGGGCTTCGGGGGACAGCCCCTGCGGGCGCTGGGCCAAATAGGTCTTCAAATCTCCTTCGGCCAAGATGACAATGTGCGGGCCGAAGATGCCACCTTCGACGTGGTCGACCTCCCGTACCCCTACAATGCCATATTAGGGCGCCCAATCCTCAACTCCTTCGGCGCGGTACCACATCACGGCTATCTATGCATGAAGATCCCGGGTCCCCGGACCATCATCACCGTCCGAGGCGACCAGGATATGGCCCGACGCATCGAGCCAGGTATCAGGTGCCCGCGTCGCGAAGTCCAACGGCGCTCCTAGAGCTGGCGTCACAGCGCGGAGGTCCGCGGGGCCATTCAGAGGCACCTTGGCGGGCCCTGCAGATGTCTAGCGACTAGAGGCTTCGGCCGCACCACGGGCAAACGGTTAGTATATCCACCCCCTGTAATTGCTTACCCGCGCAAACGGAGATGTAATGAAGATCGCCGTTTGTCACCAATCTTTCTTTATCACGCACAAGTACGCGGCGGAGGCGCGCGCAGGCTTGGCCAACGCGCGCGTTCCCGCAGTATAAACAAAGACGCACGTCGCGTGTGCACTCGCCGTAGCCAAAGGTGACGGGCCTGAGTATAAACAAAGACGCACGTTCGCGTGTGCACTCGCCGTAGCTGTGGGTGCGGACTGAGTATAAATCAAGTCGCGCGTTCGGCGTGTGCACTCGCCGTGAGCCAAAGGTGACGGGCCCGAGTATAAACAAAGACGACGTTCGCGTGTGCACTCGCCGTAGCAGTGCGGGACTAAGTATAAATCGAAGTCGCGACGTTCGCGTGTGCACTCGCCGTAGCCAAAGGTGATGGGCACGAGTATAAACAAAGACGACGTTCGCGTGTGCACTCGCCAGAGCAGTGCGAGACCGAGTATAATCGAAGTCGCACGTCCGCGTGTGCACTCGCCAGAGCTGCCGGGACGGGCCTGAGTATAAACAAAAAACGTGTGAGGGGACGCCCTCGCACGCACTCTACGGAGTATAAATAAGACGCGGATGTTCTCCCTGCGCACTCTATGGAGTATAAATAAGACGCGGATGTTCTCCCTACGCACTCTACGGAGTATAAATAAGACGCGGATGTTCTCCCTGTGCACTCTACGGAGTATAAATAAGATGCGGATGTTCTCCCTGCGCACTCTACTGAGTATAAACAAGACGCGAACCCCGCGCACGCCAAGGGCTTCGTTCTTGTGCGTACTCCCCGGAGTATAAAACAGACGTGGATGCCGACCCCACGCGAATCATGCGCGGCTGCCAATCGCGCACCTCAGCGCGTTGAGGCTCGCCTTCGCACACCAGAGGTTGCCTTCACCCCAGGGTGGGGGGACGAAGGTCCGCCTTCGCACGCGCCAGTCTACGAACTATAAAAAGGCGAAGTGCCGAGGTCCGCCTCCGCACACGCCAGTCCACGGACTATAAAAAGGCGAAGTGCCGAGGTCCGTCTCCGCACACGCCAGTCTACGGACTATAAAAAGGCTAAGCGCCGAGGTCCGCCGCGCGCGCGATCCACGGACTATAAAAAGCGCGGCGCCGAGGTCGCCTCCGCACACGCCAGTCCACGGACTATAAAAAGGCGAAGTGCGAGGTCGCCTCGCACACGCCGCCACGGACTATAAAAAGGCTAAGCGTCGAGGTCCGCCTCCGCATACGCCAGTCCACGAACTATAAAAAGGCGAAGTGCCGAGGTCCGCCTCCGCACACACGCGATCTATGGACTATAAGCAGAGCTAGCGCCGAGTGCGTCTCCGCATACGCCAGTCTACGGACTATAAAAAGGCTAAGCGTCGAGGTCCGCCTCCGCATACGCCAGTCTACGGACTATAAACAGGCTAAGCGTCGAGGTCCGCCTCCGCATACGCCAGTCTACGGACTATAAAAAGGCTAAGCGTCGAGGTCCGCCTCCGCATACGCCAGTCCACGGACTATAAAAAGGCGAAGTGCGAGTCGCCTCGCACACGCCGATCACGGACTATAAAAAGGCGAAGCGTCGAGGTCCGCCTCCGCATACGCCAGTCCACGGACTATAACAAGGCGAAGTGCCGAGGTCCGCCTCCGCACACGCCAGCCTACAGACTATAACAAGGCAAAGTGCCGAGGTCCGCCTCCGCACACGCCAGTCTACGGGCTGTAAAAAGGTGAGGTGCCAAGGACTGCCCCCGCAAGCGCCGTTCTAAGGAACCCTTGCGCAGCTACTTCGCCAGTGGTGCGTGTCGAGCGCGAAGATCTCGTCCCCGCGCAGCATGTGGCGTACCGGCGAATCCGAAGTGGCATCAACACACAGCGCATATCCTAAAATGCCAGAAAATCTGCATACCAGAAAAATCACAAGTACAAAGGTCCGGCAACATCCTTGCCACTCTAAGCCGCTATCCCGCGGGTTCGTCCTTAACACGCGCTAAAACTGGGGCCTCGCTCGAAGAAGGTCGGCCCGCCCAAAAGTCCAGCGACTCTTCGGCCCTTCGCCAGCGTCGAAGGCGTCGCCGGGTCGAAAGGTCGGCCGCAAGAAGCCGGCCCCAGCAAGGAAGCTGCCCGGGATATAGGCCAAAGTTAGAATGCATGCAGCAAGTGTGTACTTCATTCATAAAAAGAGGGAGCAGTACAACACACGTCTACACCTAGGCACCACGGCGTCAGACCTGCGGGTTCCCGGCGCCTTCGGAGGCCCCAGCGCCGCCCTCGTCGCGTCGAGGGACCCCGTCCAGAAATTGGCTGAGGATCCCCGTGCCGTAGAGCGACTTCCGGAGCTCGATCCGTGCAGCATCCGGCCCGACGTAAGCCCAGATCCGGTCGAAGAAGGGCCCGAGGGCACGACGAGCGGAGCGGGCGGCGCGGACATTACTCCGCCCCGCCGTCATCTCCGGTGGGGTCATCCGGCCGGCGATGTGCATACAACCGCGGTGCTGCAGGAGCGCGCACACCAAGCATGCCGATGTGTACGCGCAGTGGTTGCCAAAGGTCGTCGCGGCGCCGCGCGCGATGTTGGCGGCATCCCCGACCCAGCGGAGGGTCCGAGACAACTCCTCCGGGTCAAAGGCGCGGTCCGGCACCTCAGTTACCAACCCCTGAAGATGGCTCTCCAGCGCTTGCATGGCGTCCCACGCAACCACCGAGGCGTCGCCAAGCGTCTGGTTACGCTCCGCTAGAGTCAAGGCAAGCTCACCTTTTTCTTCTTTAGCGAGGCGACCTGTTCCAAGAGCCTGTCCTGCTCCGCCGCAAACTTCTGTTCAGCAGCTACCGCGGCCGACTCCCACGCCGACGCAACAAGTCCCTCGGCGTGTGCCCTTGCTTCGGCGCATTCCGCTTCCAGCTGGCGGATGCGGGCGTCCTGGGCAGAGCGGGCTCCAGAGGCTTCGCGTAGCTCCTCCTCGGTGGCCCGCAGCCTATCCTCGAGCGCATTTCGGCCACGAGCATAGGCCGTTTGCAGGGCCTGCCCCAGCACAAGTGTCTACAGGAGGGAAAGACTTAGCAAGCTCAGCCAGCCCAGGCGGTGTCGTATGAGTACTTACCCTCACCCCAGACACCTCGAAGGCGTCTTCGAGGCGCCCCGCCCCGTAGGCCTGTAGCACTTGCGGATCGACGCTGGTCGCTGCGTCAGTCACAATCCCACGCCACGCCTTCAGCGTCTCCGGGGGCAGCACGAAATCCGCGGGGCTTACGCGCGCGGAGGTCCCGCGTTCCGCCAAGTGCTCCCCCTCCAGAATCAGCAACGCTGCAAACAGGGCTGCGGGTGAGCGCCGCAAGGCATGGAAAAATACACCACAGTAAGCTAAGCCACCCTACCTTCGGTAGTAGGAGGAGGGTCTCGGGGACTCGCCCCCTCATTCCCGGGCGGGGCGGCGGTGGCGTAGTCCTCCACAGAAGGAATGCTCCCGCCACGGGCAGAAGCCTCCGCGTTCGGGGCAGGCAACGGCTGTCCCAGCGCGGCGGGCGGCGTGGCTAGGGGGGCAGAGGGCGTGTATGCCACAGGGTCTCCGGCACTTGCACTGGAGTCCCACAAGCTTCTGATACCTGTGGCCACGACGAATCCCCGCGGTGTCCGGTGGAGCTCCGGCCGCACACACGGCCGTTTAGTCGGGGCAGCCAGCAGCGATACTACCCCGCAGTCGCGGCTGGGGAAGCTCCCGCGGTTGCAGCGCCCGGCGGCGAAGATTCCGCGGTGGCAGTTGTTGCAGGGGGCACCTCGGTGTCTGCCGCTGTCGGTAAAGGCAGCATGGCTCCGTGCGCCCCCGTGGAGGACGCCTCCGGCACCACAGCGGCCACGACCGAAGGCTCCACCTCAGCATCGCCGGTCCGCACGGGTTCCGCCTCGGCGACTTCTACGAGCGGCGAGACTTCCCCTCTCCGGCTGCTCGCGGCAAACCTGCCGTCCGGGGCACTCGCCGAGGATACCTCGTCTTCGGCGTCTGCGCCACCCAAGCCTGAATCGGCATACCTCGCCGAGTCTGACTCCGCGTCCGCCGCACCCTCGGGAGCACTAGCATCAGCAGTAGCAGCTGCCGCGCCAAGCGCGGCAGGCGCCCCGCTGCGGCCCCTCTTCCGAGACGGTGCCTTCTTCTTCTTCGCGGCACCGTCGTGCGGGCGACACGCGTCCGGCACGCGGCAAGGCCGGGGCCTCGCACACGCGGTTTATTCGCCCCAGCCTCGCCTCGGTGATGGCAGACGCGCGCTGCTCGTGCTCCCTGCCGGTGTACGGCCCTGGCGCTCGGACAACTTCCCCGCGCGCAGAAGCCCTTGGATCGTCTTTCGGTCACGGCGAGGGCCTAGCTCGCCGGAGAACGTGCCTTCCTCCTCCGCCACCGCCACTCGTTGTCCGCGCCGCGGGTCGCTCTTGGGCGCGTATTTCACCTTTCAGCGATGAGGCGCGGCGAATGTCGAGCCACCAACCGCCGGCGCGCTTGCCACCGGAGGCCATCGCTTCCCACGGAGAGATTGAAGCAGTGAAGATATCGCGAAAGTGTAGAGGCGGAGCGAGCAGAAGAGAGGTGTAAAGGTGCGGGGGCGCTGTTACGGGGTTATTTCAAGCCACCTTGCCCATACCGCCGCGCCGGCGTCGCAGCGATCCGCGCGTGCGGATGCAGCGCGGCGGTGTAAAGGTCCGCCCGCACGATTCCGTAGCTAAAAATGAAGTGTCACGACGGTCAGCGTGACGGGACGCGACGCAGCAATGACTGGCGCCCGTCGGCGCAATGCCCCATACCCGAAGCAGGAAGGCCACGACCACAAGCGCCAAGGGCCGTCACAGCACGACGCTACCTAGCCGCTATTAAAGGCGCACTAATGGGCGAGGATCACGCGCCTTCAGCGCTGCGCCATTCATCGCCCGCCCCGTGTCCCCCTTGCCTAGGGAAGAGGCGAGCGGCCGCGAGCACGCAACCGTCCACATCCCGCCGCACACCAGTCATAGGCCGCCACGTGCCCCGTGCGCGTCCAAGCGGGTCGCACGGTACGGGAACCTAACCCTGGCAGACCGGGGGCCGGCGTGATTCCAGGAACCTTTACAGCGCAAGACCGCATCGCGAGATCTCAAGTCACCGCACGCGTGGCGATGTTCGCGACGCAAAGGCGCCAGCTCCGCTGCCACCCGTTCGAAGGGTAGGGGACAAAGCGCGCGCGTCTGCCCGGCTAGGCGCCCGGCTCGCGCCACCGTTGAAGGGTAGGGGCGGAGCGCGCGTCTACCGGCTGGCGCCCGATCCGCCGCCACCGTTCGAAGGTAGGGCGGCGCGCGCGTCTCGCCGGCTAGGCGCCGGCTCGCGCCACCCGTTCGAAGGTAGGGGCGGGCGCGCGCGTCTGCCGGCTAGGCGCCGGCTCGCGGCCACCCGTTGAAGGGTAGGGACGGAGCGCGCGTGTCTACCGGCTGGCGCCCGGCTCGCGCCCTGCTCGGAGGGTAGGGGACGGAGCGCGCGCGTCTACTTCGGCTAGGCGCCAGCTCCGCTGCCACCTGTTCGGAGGATAGGGAACGGAGCGCGCGCGCGTCTACTTCGGCGGAGTGCCGCAAAGGCGGGGGTCTTGTCCCGCAAAATCTGCCTCGTTTTCCTTAACAGGCCACCTACAGTGCATCAACATAAAAGGTAATGCCAACGGGCTCCATCAAGAACACCGACTGTAGGTAGGCCTGTTAAGAAAAAGCAGGCGAACCTTCTTTGCCGCCGCCGCTTGAGCGCGGTGCGAGGCGAGGAAGCGCGCGGTGTCGATAACCGGCGCTGATCAAGCTCCCAAGAAAAATGGACCTCCTTCTATGCATCAACATTCCCCAAGCCGCTCAGTGTCACCCAGGAATGTTGATGCACGGCAGGGGCCCATTTTAGGGGAGCAGCTTCTATCACAATATCTGCAGAGCAACGCCGCTGGCGCCATATATATACCCCATCGCCAGGAGCCAACCGGCGGAAGGCCAATCGGTAGAAGTCCAAGCTGCGGAGTCCGCCGCCATATTAATGGTCACGACGCCTCAACGCCCGCACGCGCCAAGCACGCCGCACCACGTGGGCGGCGGAAGTCGAGCGTCGCAAAGACGTCCTTATCACTTAAGGCTCATGCGGCGGCTCGGGGCCCTTCTGACGCTGACTGTGCGGTGCTAACGCCCGCCGTAGCGTCTACCTCGGCTAGGAGCCACTTCCACCGCCGCCCGTTCGAAGGGTGAGGGGGCGAGCACGCGCGTCTGCCCGGCTCTGCAGCGCCCAGTCAAGTTTGGAAAAGTTCACGGGCGCGGGACGGAGGGCCAAAGGACTCGGCAACATGGCCCGGCCCGTGAAGCCCTTTACCATGAGAGGCTCTGTCGTGAGGGATGGCCCCACCTAAACCAGCGAGCTGGTAGGAGATTATAAGGCCAGAATAGGCCATGTGTAATGACATAACTGCCCCAGAGGGGATAACCAGATGTAAGGGTATAACTGTAAAAGCACTCCTCATGTGTGTATATATATATGAATACAAGCCATGGGGAGAGGGCAGGCCATTTTACTCATCTTCATCACTCCCCACTACCATCTCTCTCTCTGTTTGGCCCGTAGCCACAACAGTCGTAATTCATCACTTATGGTTAATTAATGACGTGGGTCGTTACATATAATGTCTAATTATTTTGGACTATACAAATCTGGATTATTTTGTATGAAGAACATGTTAGCACTTTTCGTCATAATTAAATTTTCAACTTTACAAATCTGCCTTGTGGTTCCACGACCTGAAAGCAGATTTTCTAACATGAAAAATAGCAGCGAGGTTCCACATATTTACCTTAAACTGCAATTTTAAGGTTCCAAACCAAAAACTGCAATTTTCTGTTATAAGGGATAGTTAGTGTAAATTTAAGGACTTCTACATTTGCCCTTCCAATTTCTTTTAAAAAAAAGATCAATATCTTCAATCTAGTAGTGGTGTTGTTTGTACAAATCTATCAATGTTGAACAAGATTATCCCTACAGTAGAGAGTAACACATGTCCGTAACACATATATTGTATGTTACCAGATGGCTTTGTAACACATGTTTATGTTGCGGTACTATATGCTTGTAACACGTTTATTGATCATCCGAGTATGTGTTCTGAGGTCTCCTGGGGACACAAAGTATGTGTTGCTGAGTTTTTTTGCCTGTAACACAATTTGTATTATGTTGCAGTCAAGTGTTACCATAGCCATGTTCTGTTGTAGTGGTGGATGCCGATCCCACGCACTCCCCGGAGTATAAACAAGACGCGAACACCGCGCACGCACGGGCGCCCCCAGTGCGTACTCCTCGGAGTATAAATAGGACGTGGATGCCGATCCCACGCACTCCCCGGAGTATAAACAAGACACAGACGCTATCTCCGCGCGCTCTTCGGAGTATCAACAAGGCGTGGACATTGGCCCCACGTACTTCAGAGCACAGCTTACCCCGGCTAATTCTACGGCGGGCAAAGTGCACCACGGGGGCCCACTCCCACGCGCCACCCGTGGAACGCCAAGGCGACGTGTTAGAGACTGGGTCCCGCGCAAGCACACCCGCGAACGAGAAACACTAGAGGCTGTCAACTCCGCTGCCACCCCTTCGAAGGGTAGGGGCGGGCGCTGCGCATCTACGCCCGACCAGGCGCCGGCTCGCTACCACCCTTCGAAGGTAGGGGCGGGCGCGGCGCGTCTGCCGACAGGCGCCGGCTCGCCGCCACCACCGAAGGTAGGGGCGGGCGCTCGCGCGTCTACCTCGACCAGGCGTCGGCTCGCTGCCACCGCCGGAGATAGGGGCGGGCGCCACGCGTCTACTCCAACAGGCGCCGGCTCGCGCCACCACCGAAGGATAGAGGATGGGCGCTCGCGCGTCTACTCGACTAGGCGCCCGCTCGCGCCACCACCGATGGGTAGGGGCGGGCGCTCGCGCGTCTACCTCGACTAGGTGCCGGCTCGCTGCCACCTTTGAAGGGTAGGGGGCGGGCGCTTGCGCGTCTCGCCGACCAGGCGCCGGCTCGCTGCCGCCCGCCGAAGGGTAGGGGACGGAGCGCTCGCGCGTCTACTTCGACTAGGCACCAGCTCCGCTGTGACTCGCTCAGAAATCCAACGCTTCCTCGGCTCTTTGCCAGCGCCGAAGACGCCGTCGGGTCGCAAGGTCGGGGATCAGCAGCCGGCCCCGGCTGGGTAGCTGCTCGGGACAAGGGGGCAGGAATCAGAACGGCGGAAAGCTCCGTATTTTTTGCAAACATAAAACAAACAAGACAACCCGGGCTTCGGTTACAACGCACACCAACACGCGACAACCCCCCATCACACCTGTGGATCCACGGTATCCTCCGGAGCCGCGGTGCCATCCTCGTCACGCCGGGGGACCTCGTCCAGAAACCGACCAAGGTTCCCCTCGCTGTACAAGTTGTTCCGTAGCTCGACTGCGGCTGCGGCCTCGCCGCAGTATTCCCATATCCGCTCATGGAAGAACCTCACGGCGCGGCGTACAGCTCGCACGGCGCCAAACATTACCCCGCCCCCCGCGGGCATCTCCAGTCGGGGATCGGCTAACCCCGCAACATGCTCACAACCGCGATGTCGTAGGAGTGCGCACGTCAGACACGATGCCATGATTGCCGAAGATCGCTGCGGTGCCACGCGCAACGCCAACCGCCTCTCCAATCCACCGGAGTGACCGCGACAGGTCCTCGGGCCCGAAGGAGCGCGCCGGCACTTCGATGACAAACCCCTTGAGAGTGTCTTCCATGGCCAGCATGGCGTCCCAGGCGGCTGCGAAGTGTTGCCCAGGGCTTGATCTCGCTCCGTGAGAGCTCGATCCCGCTCCGCGAGAGAGGCAGCAAGCTCGCTGTTTCTCCCCTCCAGAGCAGCGATTTGTTGCACAAGGTCGTCCCGCTCTGCAGCAGCCTCTTGCCGCACCGCTTCCGCGTCCGCGGCCCATCGGTGCGCGTCTTCATCTCCGCGCACTCCAACTTTAGGCAGCGTATACGAGCATCCTGGGCGGACCGCCCCCCGCAGCTCCCTGCAGCTCTTCTTCGGCGGCCCGCAGCCTACTCCGTATCGCTGCTCCCTCGCGGACGTGAGCACTTCGCAGGGCCTGGGCCAGCACGAGCGTCTGTGCGACGCAGGAGTTAGCAAACGCGAAGCGGCTCCAAAGGGTCTAAAAGACAGACGCTTACCCCGCCCTGACCCGTAGGTCTACAACACCTGTTGTCCGATGCTGGAGGCCGCGTCCTCCGCAATCCCGCGCCATGCCCTCAAAGCATCCGACGGAGGGACGAAGTCCACCGGGCTCGGCCGCGCTGCACCTGTGTCGCCAGCACCGGGACCCCCGCACTCAAGGAATGGTTCCTCCTCCGGGATAAGTACCGCTGCGAAGAGGAATTCCACGTGTCACGAGGCACACAAAAAAAATTAAAAAAAACCAAGGAGTACCATCATAACCTACCTTCGGTCGCGGGCGGGGGGCTTCGCGAAGACGTCTCCCTAGCCGCGGGCGGGACCGCTTCCACTCCGGCCCCAACGGACGGTGTTGTCTCGCAAGGCCTAGGGGCCTCCGAGTCAGGACCTAGCGCCAACCGAGCCTGCGCCACGGTCACCGTGGCCCAAGGGGCTGGAGGGCGCGGGGTGGAGGGACCTCCGTGCTCGAAGCAGGGTCCCACAGGCTCCCAACACCGGTCGCCACAACGAACCCTCGCGAAGTCCATAGAAGGGGGGACTGCAGGCGCACCCGCTTCGCTTGGGCAGAAGATACCACCACGGTACCCGCCACAGAAGGGGCCCCTCCAGCTACATCACCCGCCGAAGGGGTCTCCACAGCTACGACGGCAGAGGTCGGGGACTTCACCCCCATGACTTCCGCGGGGGCTACCCCCACCTTTGCGGGAGATACCCCCGCCTCCGCAAGCCACACTTCGGCCTCGGCCGCCGCGGTTGGCAAAGGCGGAGCTCCACACGCTCCCGCAGAGGGCAGCCCCGCCAAAGCCATGGTCAGAGACGAGGACTCCGCACCGGTGTCGCCAGCCGGCACCACCACCTCGGCAGCAATCACGGTAACGAGTCCTCCGCGACGCGCCCTCCGCTGCCGGCGCCCTCGCCCCCAGTCTCCGCGCCTTCTAAATCTGAATCGGCATACCTGGCCGAACCCGACCCTGGGCTCGCCGCGCTGGCAGGAGCAGCGGCAACTGCCATACGGGCCATGGTCGCGGTGCTCCGGGTCCTCTTGTGGGAGGGCGCCTTCGTCTTCGCGGCACCGTCATCCTCGTGCTGCTGGTCCGGGGGGGGGCGTTCCGGCACAGGAAGCCCTAAGGCTTCACACACGCGGTTTATCCGCCCCAATCCGGCCTCCGCAGTCGCAGCTGCACGTTGCCCGTGCTCTCTACCAGTGTATGGCCCGAGGAACACGCGCGCAGCGCGCTCCGCGTCCTCAAGGCGAGTCCCTGCCCCAGACAGCACGTTTACATAAATACAATACGTACGAATGAAGAGGAAGGCATGGTTGAGACTTACGAATGCCAATCGGCACGGGCAACGAGCAAACGGAAGGGCGAACGTTATCATCCCGACGTTCACCGGCTGCGAGGCACCAACCGTAGGAAAGCGGCGTTGCACCGAGCATCATGTACTCCTCGGCGAGGTCACGCATATTGAAGCGGGCGGCGACCCCAACAAGTCTCCGCGCCCTCAGCCTATCTTCCGGGTCAAGCGCTAAGCCGGGGGCAGTCTTCAATGTAATCGGCCCGCCTACGCACTCAAGGCCGCTGCCACTCGTCACACGATGGTAGAACCACCACCTTGCCCAGTTGACCTCCCACTTCCCTCGCGTCGCGTTCGCAGGGAAGAGCTTCCCACATGACGCCCGTAGGATGAAGTTGACGCTGCCAAATTTCGACAGCGTACCGTCCTTCCGCTCCTTCGGTTGGCACCGGGCCTCATGTAGGTACGCGAACAAGGAAGCACTGGGCCAACACCCCTCTGCGCGCAGGGCCCAGCTGTACACGGCGAGGCGAGCCACCGTGTTCGGAGTCAATTGTGACAACTCCAACTTGAAGGTCTGCAGCACCGCCCCGACAATTGCTGCGGACGGAATGCGAAGTCCGGCGTCGAAGTAGGCAACGAAGACGATCGCCTCCGACTTCCCAGGGCGCGGCTCCGTCTCATCATCGGCGGCCAACCGCACCGCGTCGCGATCCGATAGCTTCCCATCTCGCAGCAGTGACCGGATGGTGTCCTCCATCACGAGTGTGCGGCCCAACTCGCCGGAACACGGACCCTGACTCTTCTTCGCCGCCCACCACTTGTCCACCGCCGGCGGATCGCGCTCCCCCAGCGTGTATTTCACCTCGAGCGGCGTGGACCGCCTGCGGATGGCATAGCCGCCCACCTGAGTACGCTCGTCGCAAGTCGCCACCAGCACCCACGGGAACCCGGACGGCGTAAAAGGAGCGCAGATGCAGGCGGCGAATGCGAAAGCTGCGTGAACAACGAGCGCGGCGTGGGCACAGCGCCACGGGGTTCTTAAAGGCCCTCGCCTCCCATCGCGATAGCGCCAAGCGGCGGCGACAACCGCTCACCTCCCTGCGCGGCGGCGTCGCGGCGGTCCACGAGCCGACACGGCCGCGGTGGTCGTCTGAGTCTGTCACCACGCGACGCGTCACTGGCGTCCCACCGCATGTCGGTCAGCGCAAGAAATAAACGCAGGTCGCGCTACCCGGCACAGCCCAAACGGGGTCGCCGGCCACCCAATCCTGGCCACGCCTGTCCGAGGGAACAACCGCAAGTCCACACAGCATGCGCAACCGAGGATCGGCAGGTAGCGCAACCGCTAGCAGCCGGTGGCGCGTGTGGGAAGGGGCAGCCGGCGGGCGCGTCGCCTCTGACGCGCGCGCGTGCCACGCCCCTCGAGGAAGGGGCTTGACCGCGGACGGCCCGTTGACGCACCAGTCATGGCCCGCCGCGTGTTCCTCCCGAATGGACAAGTGCGTACGGATATAGCAGCCCGCTTGTGTCAGCCCAGGGGTCGGCGCGATTCCCAGACCCATTAAGGCGCGTCTACTCGACAGGCGCCGGCTCGCGCCACCACTTGCCGAAGGTAGGGGCGGGCGCTCGCGCATCTACCTCGACTGGCGCGGCTCGCGCCACCACTTGAAGGTAGGGGCGGGCGCTCGCGCGTCTACCTCGACTAGGCGCCGGCTCGCTGCCACCACCAAGGATAGGGGCGGGCGCTCGCGCGTCTACGACTAGGCGCCGGCTCGCGCCACCAACTAGCATCCCGAACCGCCCCGCAAGCGCCGGCCCTCGCGCTACTATCCTCAAGGCAAGAGGGCGGTGGTTTGAGCGCCACCCACCGCTCGTCTTGTAGGCACCGCTGGCGGACGGCACATCGACAGCGTTCCCACACCCGCAGATGGCGCGGTCATCTCACGCCAAGTTTTGGCTTGTTCTCATAAGCAGACCACCTTGGTCCACCGATATTTTCTCGGAAGGTGGGCTTGATCATAAGCCCCAACTGAAGGTGAGCCTGTCTAAGAGAACAGGGCAAACCTCGTCGTTGTATGCAGCAATACAGAGCGAGCACAGCAAGTGCGGCGATTGCCGATATGACGCTAACCAAGCTCCGAGAAAAATAGGCCTCCATCGGTACATCAACATCCCCGAGCGCGTGGTGCGCCATGGAATGTGGATGCGAAGAGGCCCATTTTAGGAAGCAAGCACCTATCGCGCGCACAATGCAGGTACAAGATTACACCAGCCCGCTATATATATATATATATATATCCCAGCAACAGGAAAGTCCAACCGGCGGAAGTCCATCCGGCGAAAGTCCAACCGGCAGAAGTCTAGCCGGCGGAAGTCCAACCGGCGACAGTCCAACGTTGCAACATCGTACCGTCACGATGCTCCAAGATCCGCGCCGGGAGAAGGAACGTCGCCACGCGGCATCACCGCGCCCCCCCTCAAGTCTCGCGCCGCGCCAACCAAGCCCCGCCGGGTAGGCTGGCAGTCGCTTGTCGTCAAGGGCGCTCGACGCCAGAGACGCGCCCGCGCGCGATGGCTTACGACCCGCGCCGCCTCCTATGCCGACGCATTCGACTCCGTCAACATCTCCACTCTGGACGACGAACCCGATCCCGCCACGGCAAGACTCGGTGGGTGACAAGGCCTTCGACAAGCCGCCCGGCGTCACGCCTTCGCAGTAAGGCGAACACTGCACTTCGAACGTTGAAAAAGCTCACATGCCGCAGGGACAGAGGGGGCCAAAGGGCTCGGCAACATGGTTTCGGCCCGTGAAGCCCTTCACCATGAGAGGCTCCTGTTGTAGGGGTGGCCCCCACCTAAGCCCAACAAGCCTGTTAAGGGAGTGTAAGGCCCAGAATGGGACATGTATAGTAAACATAGGTACCCCTGAGGGGAGGACTCATGTGTAAGGGTATAATTGTAAAGGCACTCCCCATATGGATGTAAATATATAAGACATATGCCATAAGGAAAGGGGCCTAAGCCATTCATTTACTCAACTCTCCACTACTACACACTCTCTCTGTTTGGTCTGTAACCACAACAGGTTGGATTCTTGCTCCCTACTAAATGCGTGCAAATTCTATCAGAAGACTCAAAGGAATAAACTTGTGATAGAGAAAGAAGACAAAAGTTACAATAGGCAAATATATGCCTAAAAGGAAGGGAGGAAGTGTGTTAAAGTCACTCATGTCATGTAGATGGATGCTCTGATGAACAGAGAAATGGAGAAGATCCAGAGATTACAAAGAAAAAGAGAAGTTTAGTGAGCACGGCAACTATATACAGGGAAAACAATTTCAGACAAAATTTCACAAAATTCGGTGAATTTTGGTTATCTCGCCCCTTAAGAGAAAAGCCCACTTCGACTAAAAAATTTGACTCATTTTAAATTTTTTTCAAGATTTGACCGAGATTTCTGAGATTTTGCTGAAATTTTGTTGTTTTCATATAATCGTATTCCTTCCATTCAAACTGCATGTTTGAAATTTTAGGGCCGAAAATTTTTCTAAACCAAAATTGTTTTCCTGACTATATATACATTTTCTCCCTGAGTAGCAAGTCTTCAGTAAACCGTGTCACATGTTCTTTACATCCTTTCTATGAGAGAAAATTTTCCTTCCGGGATCCATCAGTCCACATGCATTGCACATAATGTGTAGCTATGTCAAATTGAATCTGGCTTTACCTGAAGATGACATATAACTTAAAACGCATTGCTGACTTGCTGCACATTCCAGTGAAGCTATAACATCATCTAATTGTTAAAATATTTTCCATTCAAGCCAATGACTTTGAATTTTCAAAAGCAAACATCTTAAAAAATAGAAAGCAATAGGAATGCATCACCACAGCTGGCCAGAGTTGTCAAAAGATAACAATACACTGTAAGAGTTCCATTTGAAGATCTACTACAACCACTTTAGAAAGAGTTTGGGAAGTAGCCTTTCTTCAAGACAGTCTACATTATCTACACGAAAGTTGCTCTATTTCCTTTATTGATAGGTTGCGGATACACACCGTGAACGTGACATGGCCATCTTTAATGAAGGTTTTGGTTTACCACAGATGGATTTGTTTCACATGGCCATCGTTAAGGAAGGTTTTGGTTTACCACAGATGGGCTTGTTTCAAACAAATAGCTCTGTATTGATTTGACCAACTTAACATGACTGGTGATGTTGAAAGCATGAATTGCAGAAATCAATCTATTATATTGGGTACAAATTTTTGGTGATATTGAAGACCCAACCTTTGCCCCCAGGGCTAGAACCCAATAGACAAGAATGCAAGGACTAGAAGTTTTACATCAATTGATTGGTGCAAAAAAAAATTATGTTGTCAGTGATGGAAAATCGAGTCAATCCTTCCTGCAGAATTAAAAAAGGTACAGATTTCCAGCAAAAGATACGAGTGGTGTTTATGGATTGTTAAAATATGAGATTGGATCAGCTTGCTTTGAGGATTCACGCCCAAACAGTTTGTGTGTCCTTCTGAATTTTTCAACATGAAGGCGGTAAAGGCTCCATCCCAGTCCAAAATGACAAACTCTGGTCCTTTTCTGGTTCCTCCTGCCGATTATATAAATACGTGTGCACTCTCCAGGCTCCTCCATTACACAAATTATATACCTCTGTAGAAGTCTCAGAACACCTATTGAGCCAAACACTCTGGTACAAGCAGAATACTGACTTGCATGGGATGCCCAGTAGGCCTCTTGTTGATCTTCATCATATACCCTCCCTTGAATTGGGGATTTCAGGATTTACCCTCCCACCTCAATGACATGTGGGGTCATCATAAGTCACTGACATGTGGGCCAGAGGGTAAATCCTAAATTTCCATCTATGAGGAGGGTATATGATGAATAAATCCTACTAACAATGCTTCACACACTAGCCACCTCTATCTGCCATGGTAACGTCACTACCGATCAATCTGATTCTTCCTGGTGCAGTCCAGACCAGGCCGCAGTGCTCCTCCATCTAAAGCAATCCTTCTTCTTCGACAACTCGACCACCACCCTCCCGTCGTGGCAAGCCGGCACCGACTGCTGCCTCTGGGAGGGCATTGGCTGCGATGGCACCACCGGCAATGTCACCGTCCTTGACCTTCGAGGCCGTGGCTTTTATAGCTACAGCCTCGACACTGCGCTCTTCAACCTCACCTCCCTCCGATACCTTGACCTCAGCATGAATGATTTCGGTGGATCCCGCATTCCGGCACTTGGCTTTGAGAGGCTCTCCATGCTCACCCACCTCAACCTTTCTTATTCAGGCTTCTATGGACAAATTCCCAAGGTCATCAGCAAACTCACGAGCCTCGTATCGTTGGATCTTTCTGCATTTCACTTTACTTTCAGCAAAGAAATGTTGAACTACAATGTTATTGACAGCTATAACTATCTGGTGCTACAAGAACCCAGTTTTGAGACCTTGGTGGCAAACTTTAAGAATTTGAAGGAGCTCTACCTAGATGGAGTGGACATATCTAGTAGCGGAGAAGAGTGGTCCAATTGTCTAGCAACATCTGTTCCTCATCTTCGAGTTCTTAGTATGGGATCCTGCAAGCTCAGTGGTCCAATTCACTCCTCCCTGTCAAGTCTCCGTTCTCTTACTGTGATCAACCTCGAACTTAATCCACGTATTTCTGGTGTGTTTCCTGAATTCTTTGCGGACTTTCTCAACCTAAGTGTTCTTCAACTTGTTAGTAACGATTGCAGTGGGTGGTTCCCCCAGAGAATCTTTCATCTCAACAATCTCGAAGTGCTTGATCTGTCAGGCAATGATCAACTCTCTGGGCATTTACCGAAGTTCCCAAATGGGAGTCTTTTGAAGATTTTGAATCTACAGGGGACTAATTTCTCCAGTGCCAGACTGAGCTCTTTCAGCAGCCTCAAGTCACTGAGGGTGCTAGCTGTTAATGGAGGATCAATTTCTGTGGAGCCTCCCTATTTATTTGTCAACAAGCTAAAATCTCTGCGCGAATTGCAACTCTCTTTAACGGGATTTTCAGGGGAGTCTTTCTCATGGATTAGAGACCTCAAGAACTTGAAAAGCTTGATAGTCTCTGACTGCAACGCCTGCAAGGCAATGCCTCCCTGATAGTCTCTGACTGCAACGCCTGCAAGGCAATGCCTTCCTGGATTGGCAACCTCACAAACTTGAGAAGCTTGGAAATCAGTTATTGTGGCTTCTCTGGGCCAATACCACCTTCAATTGGCAATCTCAGGAATCTGACAGCCTTGAAAATAACTGATTGTGCGTTCTCTGGGACAATACCATCTTCACTTGCCAACCTCAAGAAGTTAAGAAGCTTGGAAATCTCTGTTACTGGTTTATCTGGTCAAATATCACCAGGAATTGGAGATCTCAACAAATTGATGGTACTAGTACTTTGGGGTTGTGGTTTTTCTGGCACAATACCAAGTACAATTGGCAATTTGACTCGATTGATTCATTTGGACCTTTCGGAAAATGACCTCAGCGGTAATATACAATAACGAAGTGTTTATTGAACTAGCAGATTTACCCGCACGCAGTTGCGTGCCTAGATATTATGATATAATTGTCTTTGATATACAACTCTACTTTCTATAATTAAAAAATAATTGTATTTATTATATAACTCTAATATCTATATATGATTAATCTACACCGTTATAATTTGACCCCACCAAATAAGTGGTATAAATCCTTCTCTTTTTTCGATTAATATGAGAATTTCTAGAATTTTTTTCTTTTTAAAGATTATTGTTGGTTTTTTGCCCTCAAAACGAAGGAGTTGCTTTAAATATCATCGGTTGTTTTTAACTTTTTATTTATATAGATACCTTTTGAGGTAGGCACCAAATAACATGACATATATGTAGAAATACACTTTTTTTTCATTTGGTATGCTATGCATGGAAACAACATACTTTCGACACCCTCCTATTTTTCTAAAAGAATCGAAGCGGCACTACCCAATAATTTTCCCCTTTAAAGATTGTTCCCAAACTTTTTGTTCATATTGTTCTTATGTTTTGTTCTTACTAGATAATAATAACGACAAAAGGATATGTTTAACTGTTCTGTACAAAGTTCGCTCTCTTCAAATTCATAATTTAATTTTGCAAGGTGTGACCTTCTTTTTGTCATATTAAATATAAATATAACAACATTGTCATATAACCATGTTAACTAAGAGCATTTTACTCTATCTACAGGAGAAATTCCAACATCTATATTCACTCTTCCAGAGTTGCAAGAATTTGATCTTTCATCAAACCACCTTTCTGGACCTTTACAAGAGTTTGATACAACAAATTCACGCTTCCTAATTATTAGTTTAGGTGGAAATCAAATGAGTGGACACATTCCGGAATCACTCTTTCAACTCACAAGTTTGGTAATTCTGGATCTTCCGTCAAACAACTTCACAGGTTTAGTGGAACTTACATCATTTCATAGATTAAGAAAGCTTCATGTGTTGAATCTCTCAAATAACAAGTTGTTCATCATGGATGGAGAAGGTGGCAACTCCACATTCCCCTTACTCCCTAAACTCTTCATATTAGGACTTGCATCTTGCAGCATGACAACAATTCCAAGTTTCTTGATGCAAGCTGATTACATCGATGAATTGGACCTTTCGTGCAACCAAATTCATGGGACTATACCCAAATGGATATGGGAGAAACGGGACCATAGCCTTACATATTTGAATCTTTCACACAACATATTTACAGATGTGCAACTCACTTCATATGTTCTCCCAAACAGTCGTTTGGGATCTCTTGATCTCAGTTTCAATAGACTTCAAGGCCAGATCCCGATGCCAAGCATTTTTGATCTAGTCTTGGATTATTCAAACAATAGATTCTCTTCTGTTATGTCAAATTTCACCCCATACCTTAGCCAAACTGCATATCTCAAAATGTCCAAAAATAACATAACTGGGCATATACCACAGTCAATTTGCAATTCAAGCAACCTCGAAGTCCTCGACCTGTCATATAACAACTTCAGTGGGCTGATACCGTCCTGTCTAATAGAAAATAGCCGCTTGGGTATATTAAATTTGAGGGAGAACAACTTTGAAGGAGGATTGCCTTCCAATGTTAATGACCAATGTAATCTTCAGACAATAGATTTACATGGCAATAAGATTCAAGGACAGCTTCCTATGTCTCTTTCTAACTGCACTGACTTGGAAATTCTTGACATTGGAAACAATCAAATGGTTGATACCTTCCCATCTTGGCTAGGTAGGCTTTCCAATCTCCGTGTCCTTGTTTTGAGATCCAACCAGTTCTATGGCTCAGTAGCTTATCCTCTCAGAGAGGTCAAATTTGGGGAATATTTCTCAAAGTTACAAATCATTGATATTGCCTCAAACAACTTCTCTGGCAATTTAAATCCACGATGGTTTGAGAGGTTGACATATATGATGGCTAAGTTCAATGACACAGGAAAGATCATAGGCCATCAAAACTTATCATATGTTTTATACTACCATGATATTGTTTCAATCACATACAAAGGGTTCTACGTGACATTTGAAAGGATCTTGACTGCCTTAACCGCAATTGACTTCTCAAATAATGCATTGGACGGTGCCATTCCTGAATCAGTCGGAAAACTTGTCTCACTACATGTGCTGAACATGTCACACAACGCCTTCACAGGAAATATCCCACCACAACTCGGTGAGGTGAGTCAGCTGGAATCACTAGACCTTTCCTGCAACCAGCTTTCTGGGGATATTCCGCAAGAGCTAACAGATCTCACATTTCTTGCCACCCTGAACTTGAGTAAAAACGACTTGGAGGGAAGGATACCACAATCACGTCAATTTGCGACATTTGAAAACAGTTCATATGAAGCGAACGCAAGGCTTTGTGGACCACCCTTGTCCAAACAATGTGGAAATTCGAGTGGGCCAAATAAGGCAGAAGCAAACATTTCCAGAGACCGTATCGATGTTGTACTGTTTCTCTTTGTTGGTTCGGGCTTTGGCGTCGGATTTGCAGCAGTGATTCTGATTAAATGGGGTCGCATTGGCAAATGGCCTCAAATTGTAAGCATTTCACGATGGTGATACGAAGGCACTGTTGAAGTTACTCCGGTGTCTCATCGTCTACTCCAGCGTCTCATCTTCTTTCATTTTATTGTTTCCGTCAGTTAGTAGTGCAGCACGTTGCATGTTTAATTATGTCTTTAAGGAGTCCACTAATGGCTTCAGTTATGCATTAGTTTCAGCTAGTAGTGGCATTTGTTTATTTCCGTTTCCTGTGTGCATTAGTGCCATGCAAAGCATTAATCTGGGCGTTTGTAAGGCATGATCTCAAACGTCATGCATTCATGCCGTTGCTGTTTTTTGGTCAGGTAGTAGTCATGTAACCATCCTTTAAATAAGTGAGAAATATATCAGAAAATGCTGCCCGGTTTTTGCAGCACCAAACACTTATGTTCATTGTGTTCTTGAGTGCGCGTTTGTGAATTCGCCGGCTGCGAGAAATTGCCGGTGTTCCACGACAGGCACTTGATTGTCTGCAAGCGAAAGTATGTGTTCCTGCAAAGGAGCAATGAGTTGAGATAGTGATCCGACATCTCTTTAATTTATCTTTTCTTCTATTGCAACTTCTCAAGTATCTTCATGCTTGTACGCTGTTTTCAGCACATCTGATTTGGATACTTATACAGCAATAATAAGACAAATATTATTCAATTCCCAGTGTACATTGCCAATAGCTAATCCTCCCTAATTAAGGCCAAAATCATTTATCATGCACTCATCCAGAATACACTTCCTACAAATTATCGTGCAACAGGCAGCAATCATTGCGCTAATTTTACCCCAACATGCCACCGCAGATAACCCAACAAGGCAATTACTAGGTAGTGGCAACTAGAGCAAACTAAACAGAAGAGAGATGGGGATAACTATCCAAGAACACAACCAACAAGAAGACCTCCATGCCGCCGCGGCGTCGGTGGAGAGGTCCCAGCCGGGGATGCGATGCCGCCTCCAAGAGATCCCCAAAGACCTCCGCCCAAGACGCCTCCCATTGCCATCGGGAGCCCGTCGGCTCGGAAACAAGAACGAGGAATACAAAGGATTTTTTCTTTTCCCCTTTTCTTTTATATTTCCATTCGTGTCAACTGTTGTAGTCACAGAGGATTTTCCAAACCGTTCAATAGGGTGCAAACAGAGCGGATATGGACAGATATTACTTATCTCGTATCTTTTTTCATATTTTTTTGTCAGACTCGAAGTCGGACACGGATAGTGCCGGATACGAATACGAATTTTGCGTGACGTCGTCGTCGTCGAGTACTGCGAAGACCGCCTCGCGCTAGTGGCCATTTTGCGTGCCGTGCCGCCCGAGATCCTCGGGTCGTTGGCGCGCAAGCGCACGGCGCGTTCCGCCTGGGAGGCGGTTAAGACCATGCGCGTCGGCATGCAGCGCGTTCGTGACGCCAACGCGCAACAGTTGCTCAAGCAATTTGAGGAGATCGCGTTCAAGGAGGGGGAGTCGGTCGACGATTTCTCACTCCGAATTATGAGTCTCGCTAACAACATCCGCATCCTTGGCGGCAACGTCACCGATGGAGAGATCGTAAAGAAAATGCTCCAGGTCGTCCCCGAGCACCTCGAGCAGATCGCGTACTCCATCGAGACTCTCCTCGACGTGAACCAGCTTTCCGTCGAGGAGGTCACCGGCCGTCTGCGCGCCATCGAGCAGCGAAAGAAAAAGCCAGCACCGTCCGCTCCCATCTACGACAGTAAGGGCCGTCTTCTTCTTGCTGAGGAGGACTGGCTAGCGCGGATGAAGCTGCGCGACAACGGTGAAGTCGGTGGCTCCAGCAGCGGCAGCGGCAAGAGGCGCGGAAAAACACGTCGTGGCCACGGCGGTGGTCGCGGCGTGAGTAAAGGCAAGGGTAGCTCGTCATCAAATGGTACAGCCCAGGAGAACACGGCAGACCGATGCCGTAACTGCGGCAAAATTGGCCATTGGGCCAAGGACTGCCATAGCAAGCCAAATAAGCAGGCGCAAGCACACGTTGCGGAGGGTGAAGAGGATGAGCCAACTCTGTTGATGGCACATGCGACCATCCCTTCACCACTCATGCAAGTTGCAGCACCGCCGCCGAGAGATTCGAACTCGGCTCCGCCACATCGTCGCGCCACGTCGAGATCCACGAGGCCAAGGTCTTTGCGCGGCTCGGATCGCGAGGACCGGGAAGATCGGCGATGGGTGCTCGACACCGGCGCCACCAACCACATGGCGGCGCGCGGATGCCTTCTCCGACCTCGGCGAAGTGCGGCACCGTCCGTTCGGCGACGGATCCATGGTGGAGATTGAAGGACGCGGCACGATCATCTTCAGTTGCAAGAACGGCGAGCACCGCGCGCTGATGGGGGTGTACTACATTCCCCGTCTAACGGCGAACATTATCAGTCTTGGTCAGCTGGAGGAGGCTGGATGTCGGATCGAGATCTACTCCGGCACCCTGCGCATCTACGATCAGCAACGCGACCTTCTTGGTCGGGTGCGTCGTTCTGCATCGCGCCTCTACATCCTGGAGCTCCGCATCGGGCGACCGGTGTGCCTGTCGGCGCGTAGCTCGGAGGTGGCTTGGCGCTGGCCTGCGAGGTACGGGCACCTCAGTTTCAAGTCGTTGCGCGCGCTCGCCCAACGGGAGATGGTACGTGGGTTGCCGCCACTTGATCAAGTCGATCAGGTGTGCGACAGCTGCCTCGCCGGCAAGCAAAGGCGCGCACCGTTCCCTGATAAGGCGCTAGGACGAGCGGAGCACGTTCTTGACCTCGTCCACAGCGATTTGTGCGGGCCCATCGTGCCCACAACTCCAAGCGGTAACAAATATTTCCTACTATTTGTTGATGATTTAAGCCGGTACATGTGGCTCCATTTGCTGTCAAGCAAAGATCAGGCATCGGCGGCGATCAATAACTTCCAGGCGGCCGTGGAGGTTGAGTCAGGGAGGCGGCTCAAGGTCCTCCGCACTGATCGTGGGGGGGGTTCACCTCCGTGGAGTTCGGCGATCTTTGCGCGGCGCGGCGCCCAACGGCAACTCACGCCCCTACTCACCGCAGAGCGGGGTGGTAGGCGCGCAACGAGCATCGTCGGCATGGCGCGGTGTATGTTCAAAGCGGCGGCTTCCGGCTACTTCGGGGTGAGGCCGTGAACACGCGATCCATGTCCTCAATCGCGCGCCGACACGCGTGCTCGACGGCAAGACCCCATTTGAGGCTTGGCACGGCGAGCGCCCCACCGTCCACTACTTCAGGTTCTTTGGCTGCGTTGCCCACGTCAAGTCCACATGGCCAGGACTCAAGAAGTTGGATGATCGCAGCACGCCGACCATCTTCGTCGGCTACGAGCATGGCTCCAAGGCCTACCGCTGCTACGACCCCTCCACCAAGCGCATCATTGTGTCGCGCGACGTCATGTTCGACGAGGCGCGACAATGGAGCTGCGGCGACGAAAGCAGCAGTGATCCAGGCGACGGCGAGCCCTTCAACGTTGAGTACACCACGGAGTACTTCTCCGGCACGCCTCGAGCTGATGCGGCATCACCAGCTCACATGTGTCCATCGCCCATCACGCCGCCGGAGCAGTTCGCACCTACGACGTCACCCACGAGTGCACCGATCGAGTTTGTCTCGCCACCAGCTGATTTTGAGGAGAACTTGGACGTGGACCATGACGATGCTCCACTTTGGTTCCGTGCCATTGACGCTGTCATCGGACCAGCCTCGCCGCCTGGGCTTGTGCCCCAGGTGCTCGACGAGGAGTTGCGGCAGACGAAACCTGTCTCTTTCAGTGAGGCAGAGTGCGAGGCATGCTGGCGTCAGGCGATGCATGAGGAGATAAAGTCGATCAAGGACAACAACATGTGGGAGCTTGTCGCGCTCCCCACTGGGCACCGTGCGATCGGGCTCAAGTGGGTCTTCAAAGTGAAGCACGATGAGCACGGCAATGTTATCCGGCACAAGGCGCGTTTGGTCGCCAAAGGCTACGGTCAGCGTGCGGGAATCGACTTTGATGAGGTCTTCCCTCCGGTCGCGCGAATGGAGTCCGTGAGGGTGTTGCTAGCTCTAGCAGCCCACGAGCGTTGGGAAGTCCACCACATGGACGTGAAGAGCGCCTTCCTCAATGGCGATCTTAAGGAGGAAGTGTACGTGAGCCAACCGCCGGGTTTTGTTGTCAACGGCAGCAAGCACAAAGTACTGCGTCTTTGCAAGGCGCTGTACGATCTCCGACAGGCACCGAGGGCCTGGAATGCCAAGCTTGATGCGTCCATGGCGTCACTTGGTTTCCAGAGGAGCAGCTCCGAGCACGACGTGTACATGCGGAGCCGAGGGCCATCGCGGCTGGTCGTCGGGGTCTACGTCGACGACTTGATCATCACCGGCACTAGCAGTGACGAGATCGTGGTGTTCAAGCTCGAGATGAAGCGCGTCTTCCTCATGAGCGACCTCGGGCTACTGTCATACTACCTCGGTATCGAGGTAAACCAAGGGCCAAGCGGCATCTCGCTCTGCCAATCTGCCTATGCAGGGAAGCTACTAGAGCGGAGCGGCATGAGCACCCGCAACCCCAGTCTGGCGCCGATGGAACCAAGGCTCAAGTTGAGCAACGAGAGCACTGCTCCACTAGTGGACGCCACCGAATACAGGCGCGTCATCGGCGGACTTCGCTACTTGGTGCACATCGGCCAGATCTTGCCTACGCGGTGGGCTATCTGAGCCGGTTCATGGAGAAACCACGCGAGGACCATCTCAATGCGGTGAAGCGCGTGCTACGGTACGTAGCGGGAACACGTGACTATGGTCTTCACTACGCCAGGAGGGAGGATGAACGAGCTCGACTGGTCGGCTACAGTGACGCCGACATGGCGGGCGACGTCGACACGCGCAAGAGTACCAGCGGCGTCATCTTCTTTCTCGACGGCAACCCCATCACCTGGCAGTCCTCCAAGCAGAAGGTGGTGGCTCTGTCCTCATGTGAGGCAGAGTACATTGCAGCGGCTCTGCGCAGCTTGCCAAGGAGTGCAGCTAGCTCGGCTCGTGTGCGGCATGCTCGGCGCGAGTGCAGGCGCCGGAGCTCAGGTGGACAACGATCCACCATCGCCCTCAGCAAGAACCCCGTCTTCCACGACCGAAGCAAACATATTGACACTCGTTACCACTATATTCGGGAGTGCATCGACGGGAACAAGATCGTCCTCCGGCACATTTCGACGGAAAACCAGCTGGCGGACGTTCTGACCAAGGCGCTTGGACACGTGCGGTTCCAGCAACTGCATGCGTTGATCGGCGTCAACAAGATCGATGAGCACAGCACGGACTAGGGGGAGAAATGTTGAAGTTACTTCGGTGTCTCATCGTCTACTCCAGCGTCTCATCTTCTTTCATTTTATTGTTTCCGTCAGTTAGTAGTGCAGCACGTTGCATGTTTAATTATGTCTTTAAGGAGTCCACTAATGGCTTCAGTTATGCGTTAGTTTCAGCTAGTAGTGGCATTTGTTTATTTCCGTTTCCTGTGTGCATTAGTGCCATGCAAAGCATTAATCTGGGCGTTTGTAAGGCATGATCTCAAACGTCATGCATTCATGCCATTGATGTTTTTTGGTCAAGTAGTAGTCATGTAACCATCCTTTAAATAAGTGAGAAATATATCAGAAAACGCTGCCCGATTTTTGCAACACCAAACACTTGTGTTCATTGTGTTCTTGAGTGCGCGTTTGTGAATTCGCCGGCTGCGAGAAATTGCCGGTGTTCCACGACAGGCACTTGATTGTCTGCAAGCGAAAGTATGTGTTCCTGCAAGGGAGCAATGAGTTGAGATATGTGATCCGACATCTCTTTAATTTATTATTTCTTCTATTGCAACTTCTCAAGTATCTTCATGCTTGTACGCTATTTTTAGCACATCTGATTTGGATACTTATACAACAATAATAAGACAAATATTATTCAATTCCCAGTGTACATTGCCAATAGCTAATCCTCGCCAATTAAGGCCAAAATCATTTATCATGCACTCATCCAGAATACACTTCCTACAAATTATCGTGCAACAGGCAGAAATCATTGCGCTAATTTTACCCCAACATGCCACCGCAGATAACCCAACAAGGCAATTACTAGGTAGTGGCAACTAGAGCAAGAACACAACCAACTAAACAGAAGAGAGATGGGGATAACTATCCAAGAACACAACCAACAAGAAGACCTCCATGC